>PVKS010022616.1:0-33465 GCA_004027875.1 Aplodontia rufa | reverse complement strand
TATCCTTGTGCATGCCAGGCAAGTGCTGTAACTGCTGAGCTACCACTCCAGTCCCTAAAATACTTCTTAACAGAATACAAATATTGCTAAATAAACTCAGAGGGAATTGATTGATTGTACTTGTAAAATTGAATCAATGATTATTATGAATAGAGATTCAGAACATGTTATGTTTGCCTATAAAAGTCTTACATTTATTTAAAAACGAAATAAAATTAATTTATTGTAATTGTTTTGGAGAAAGCTATCCATATAAGAGAAAATGTGCCCCCGAATGATTTGTGTATTATGTTCATAGTTATTACTAGCAAGATTAGAGCAAGATTTTCCTGAATCAATGATGGAAAGATCAAACTATGAATCATGTATAAGTGATTTACAAATTCCTTGTGAGCTTGTTTCTACTCAGCTTGAGGAAGCACATACATCTCTTTTGGGCCCCTGTGTTCTTTGGTGGGGAGAAGTTCATAAATTCCAGTTCCTTTGTGTTGCCTCTCAGCTGCCCAAGGCCTCCTGTCTTACTCTGTTTTCTATTGCTATAGCAGAATACCTGAGCAATTTATAAAGAAACAGTGTTACTTGGCTCATAGTTCTGGAAGTTGGGAAGTCCAAGAACATGGTGACAGCATCTGAACTTCGGGGAGGGCCTCATGCTCTCCTAATTCATGATAGAAAGGGCAAAGGCAAGGGAGAGCAAGCAGAAAGGACAGAGCAAGCAGGGCAGCCGCGCTTCATAAACAACTTACTCTCTTGGCGACTAATTCAGTCCCAAGACAGCAAGAGCTCATTCTCTGGAGAAAAGCATCCATCACCCCTATGACCAAACACCTGCGCTGGTCGGCACCTCCCTACGCTGCTGTACTGAGTAATCAGGTTTCAACACAGGAACTTGGAGGGACACATTCAAAGCTTGGCACCTCCCTGTGAGACCTGGGTTGCACAACACTCCCGCCTTCCTCATCTTCACTTCCCAATCCTGGCAAAATTTGCCTGTGGACACAAGGCAAGTTTGTGGGAACCTGGCGCTAATCCGTTCCTGGACCACCTGCCGAGCAGCTCCCTGGCTGCGATCTATTGAAAGTCAGGCCTGGACACAAGGATTTGTAAAAAAGAAAAATTACCTGCCGTGTGTTTGGTTTCCTCCTGTAGTTAAAGGCTGCCATGTTTGGGAAAATCGTTTAATGCTAGGAAGGAGATGCGACATTTTAATATAAAGGAATGAATCTTTAATGGAGGCATTTCCAGACATAACTCAGAGAAAGAGATTTGGAGACACAGAGGTTAAAAATGACCTTGTCTGTCTGTCTACCTGGACTTGTTACTAAATACAAGAAGAAATTAATTGTGGGAAACAAATTAATCATGAAAACAAAGTAAGACTATTTCAAAGGTAGCTCATGTCAGTAAGTCAGAGAGCCAAGAGCAGTCAGGATTTGTGTATTTGCAGAGCACAACAGTCCAACCAGGCTGAAACAGCAGGGTTGAGGGGGTTTTTACCTCACTCTTTATTTTTTTATTTTTTAAAGAGAGAGGGACAGTGAGAGAGAGAGAGAGAGAGAGAAACAATTTTATTTGTTTTTTTGTGTGACTTTCATTGCTCCAACACTTTGTTGTGTACGTGGTGCTGGGTTTGAACTCATGTCCTCGTGCATGCCAGGCAAGCACCGTAACCACTGAGCCACTGCTCCAGCCCCTTCCTGACTCTTTATTTAAAAAAATAATAAAATGTTGACCATCCTCATTCTTTAATGGAAGTTGGCTGATGGAGGTTATTGAAAGATGCTAAACCACTTCCCAACTTTTCCTACTTTGTGTCAGCCGCTTTTGCAGGCAGGTAATACTTATTGAGCTTGTGGTATTAGTTAATCCTTTTGCAACATAAATATGCAATTTTAAAATATACACTATCACACAAAAATATTTATCCACATGGAAACACAAATTAGAAGCATGGAAATTATATAACTTGCTAATGACATTACTCAAATTTTTCCTAATTAGTTTATTAGCCCATTTTCCATTACTATAACAAAATTCCTGAGGCTGGGTATTTTATGAAGAAAAGAGGGTTATTTAGCTCAAAGTTTTGGAGACTGGAAGCCCAAAGTCATATAGTCCTATCTATTTGGCCTCTGTTGAGGGCTCCCTTGGTTGGATCACATCATGGTGGATGGCATTACAACAGTGGGAGCACATATGAGGGAGAGATCACATGTCAAGAGAGGAGTCAAGATAGTCAGGAGTCAGGCTCACTGGTTTATTAAAACACTATCTCCAGAACTAACTAGGTTCCCATGAGAACTATATCAATTCCTTCTGAGGGCATTGTTCTCAAAGATCTAATTACTTCTTACTAGGCTTAACCTTTTAAAGATCCCACATCACCCCCCCCGACACTGACACTGAGAACCAAGCTCACAACACATGAACTCTTAGGGGACACACTCAATGCCTATTAGAACTATAGCAAGGAGAAAATATAACTCAGTTGATCTTGTACAAATAGTTCAATTGTGAGGCAGTGTAAAAAAATCTACCTATTGGAGCTGGAGTGGTGGTTCATCAGTTTCATCAGTTACAGAGCTTGCCTTGCATGCACAAGGAAGCAGGTTCGAACCTCAGCACCACATACACAATGAAGTGTCAGAGCAATGAGAGCCACACGAAAAACTAAATAAAATTGATTCTCTATATATATATCCCTCTTTCTTTAAAAAAAAATTGATTCTCTCTTTCACTGTCCCTCTTTCTCTTTTAAAAAAATGTCTACCTATCAATTTTTCTCATATCCTAAATCATTGTACTCCTTTCACACAGATAGGTAAACAGGCTCATGTAGTTATCATTCATGTAATATACACACAGAGACAAAGACACATACTTACTCTATTGCCTTCTGCAATATGCCCACTTATCTAAAGTTACCATGCAATATCAGAAATACCCAGTTCACACGCTGACCCATTAGGATACATGTTCACATTCTTTCTTTCTACATATATTATACTCACATCTCTGTAATAAAACTTGAATAGCTGATGTGAGGAAATAAGCAGAAAGGCACCCCATTTTCATACATTTCTATCACAAAAAGGACCATTAAAAATAACTTGATGTTGGGGCTGGAGTGGTGACTCAGCGGTTAAGGTGCTTGCCTGGCATGTACAAGTACACGAGTTCAACCCCCAGCACCACTACACAACGAAGTCTCAGAGCAACAAATACCACATGAAAAACTAAATAAAATTGATTCTCTCTCTCTCTCTCACTGTCCCTCTCTCTTTAAAATAAATAAATAAATAAAAAACTTGATGCTGAGTGTGGTGGTGTACATCCCAGAGACTCAGGAGGATAAGGCAGGAGGATTCCAAGTTAAAGCCAACCTCAGCAACTTTGTGAGGCCCTAAGCAACTTAGCAAGACCCTGTCTCAAAATTTAAAAGAAAAATGACTTGATATGTGTAACTTGCTTTTGATTTTTTACAGGGGCTCATGCTGAGAGTTTGCCTCGAATTTCAGGGGAGACTTTGGACTTGGACTTTGGGGAAATGCTAAAACTGTGAAGACTATGTGGCCTTTTAAAAATGGACTAAATGTGTTTTGCATTGTGAGATTGGCATGAGCTTTTGGGGAACAGGGATGGAATGTTATGGTTTAGACATGAGGATCCCCCAAAAGCTCATGCTATGAGACAATACAAGAAAGTTTAGAGGTGAAATGATTGGGCTATGAGAGCTTTAACTTAATCAGTGCATTAATCTGCTGGTAGGGATTAACGGTTGTTGTAGACGGGTAGGGTGGGCTGGAGAAGGTTCATCCTTGGAGATGTGCTTTTGGGGTTTATATTTTGTCCGTGGTGAGTATAGCAATCTCTCTCTACAACCTGGTCACTGTATTCTGAGCCCTTTCCTCCTCTACACCTTTCTGCCTCACCTCAGGCCCAGGGCAACAGTGATGACTACCTACGAATTGAGACCTCTGAAATCATAAGTCCCTAATAAACTTTTCCTCTTTTAAAAAAAACGACTTGAGTATTGTACCTCTGACTTGGCAGATTATAAAATGACGTTCTGCAAGATTTAGAACTTAAAAATATTTCAGATATAGGATTATAAACTCCCCAGGAACTATATAAAGAATCTCATTATTGAGTTAAAATTTCAAAACTCTTCCATAAGATCTCTCACAGGGAGCTATTCAAAAAATAAATTTAGATTGAAGAAAATGCTTCAAATGTAGATTGAAGAGAATGACTGTGTGAAGTAATGTTTCTTCAGGAAGATTCTGTGACCACCAACATCAGAATCACCATGGACACTACAATGCAACTTTGCTCCCTCTACTTACCTACTGTATGTAAAGGTGAGGCTTCTTCTCATGCATACTTGAAAGACACACTAATCTGGCTTTAGACTAGCCTGGGCACTCTTGCTCTGCTCAGGCAGCCTAGCAGCTTAGCTGGCTCAACAAGGAGGTTGTGAAGCCTCAGGCTGAAACCAGGGTAGGTAAGGAAGATTCCTCATGTGATCAGTGTCAAAGAGCTTGTCTCATAAACTGAAAATTTAACTCCAATTAAAAAAAGGTAAGTTTTCCAAACCAGCAGGGTAGTCCCTGCTTCCACCCAACTCTTCCATGAATGTATGAGTTAACCAGTCCAGGCCCCTTTCCTGGAACACTTACTGAAGTTCATCTAGCATACCAGGGACAAACACATCTCTCCATGGGTTGGTAAGGGACTGGGGGGATCCTGAGTGTTCTGCTAACCCTGAGTCTGTTTGTTTTAGACCTATACTGTGTGTTGTGATATTTATTCAAGCCATGTATTGCTTGGTAATACTGAAGTTTGAAAACCATTAAGCATGTATTACTTAATATGTTTGCCAGTGATTTGAAAGAAGTAAAAATCCCTCAAGTTAATTGCTGAGAGATTTTTTTAAAAATTCTGTCCTAAAAAAGTATCTTCTTTAAATTAGATGCTGCCTTAAAATATTCTTTTAGTTAAAACTTAATAGTTTCCTTTTTTTCATCACAAATACAGCATATCCCTTATGCAAAATGCTGAGGACCAGAAGTGTTTTAAAGTTTGGATTTTATCATATTTTGGAATACTTGCATATACAATGAGATATCATTGGAATTGGACCCAAGTGTAAATGTGAAATTTGTTTCTTTTTCCTTCTTTGTATATTTTTTAAAAGAGAGAGAGAGAGAGGGTGACGGTGAGAGAGAAAAAGAGAGAATCAATTTTATTTAGTTTTTCACATGGCTTTCGTTGCTCTGAGACTTCGTTGTGTACATGGTGCTGGGGCTCATGTACTTGCACACGCCAGGCAAGTGCTATAACCGCTGAGCCACTGCTCCAGCCCCTCTTTCTATCTTTTTAATTTAATTAATTATTACTATTTTTTTTTGGTATTGGGCGTTGAACCTAGGGGCCATCTACCACTGAGCAATATCCCTAGTCCCTTTTATTTTTTATTTTGAGACAGAGTCCTGCTAAATTGTCAGGCTGGCCTCAGTTTCCCAAATACCTAGGATTACAGGCATGTGCCATTACACCTGCCTTATTTGTATTTCATGTACAAGTAAACACAGCCTGAAGGTAATTTTATACAATACTTTTAGTGTGCCTGTGTTCTGACTACAACCCCATAACACGAGGGCAAGTATAAATTTTTCAATTGTGGTATCATGTTGGCACTGAAAACATTTTGGATTTTGGAGAATTTCAGATTTCAACTTTTGGATTAAGGATGCCCAACCTGTATATAAAAAATGTGTAAATATGTATGTGATTCTGTGATCTTAATAAATTTATGGCACAACAGTTCTTATCACTGTTGAATGTAATTGTTTTGCCAGTTAATTTTAGTATCAAAAAATTGTAGAGACCATTCTCAAGAAGCTAAGGGATTCTTTGATGATTTCTGTCAAGGAGAAGAAAAATTTGTGATATGGTTACCACACTGAAAACTCTCTTTCTTATTGAAAGAAAACCATGCACATCTTCATTTGTAATACCAAATTCTGAATATTATATCTGTGAGGAAAATCTAATGGAAGCAGAGAAGATTGACAAAAAAAGTAATCATTGAAATGGGGAACCCCTGAAGAATATTATAACCAGATAAGAACTCTTCAATTGGGGCTGGAGTGTGGCTCAGAGGTTACGGTGCTTACCTGGCAAGCATGAGCTCATGGGTTCAAACCCCAACACCACATATACAACTAAGTATCTGAGTAATGAAAGCCAGAAAAACTAAATAAAGTTGATTCTTTCTCTCTCACTGTCCCTCTTTTTTTTTTTTTAAAGAAAGAAGGGACAGTGAGAGAGAGAGAGAGAGATAAAGAAGCAATCTTCATTTAGTTTTTTGTGTGACTTTCATTCCTCAGACTCTTCGTTGTATATGTGGTTCTGGTTCTGGGGTTCAAACTTTCGTACTCACGCATGCCAGGCAAGCATTGGAACTGCCAAGCCACTGTCCCTGTCCTTCTCTCTTAAAAACAAAACAAACAAACAAACAAAAAACCCCTCTTCAATCTATATTTTTTTAAAAATGCAGAAAAAAAGACTAAGGTCTGTTATATTGTGAATGGATAAAAAAATCAATATTCTTGATTATGTAATTCTGAAGTCATTGAATTAGGGCCATCTCTAAAACATTATGGAGGTAAGTTTAGGCCAATTGGACAGATATAACTTTACATTAAAAAATAGATTTCATATTATTCTAACTGGTGATCTCCTGGATTTTTTTTCTCACAAGTTAAGCTAAAATAATGGCTGAAGGAATCCTTGTGAAGAATGATAATTTTCTGACCTTGGAGACTGACATCCAGGGAACAGACAAAGCTTGCTACCATTTTACCTGATGATGGATCTCCTAAAGATAAAATGTTTGGGGGCTGGAGCGGTGGCTCAGCGGTTGCAGCCCTTGCCTGGCATGCGCAAGTACAGGTTCAAACCCCAGCACCCACGTACACAGCTAAGGGTCAGAGCAACAAAATTCATGTGAAAAACTCAATAAAAATTGATTCTGTCTGTCTCTCCCTCTCTCTCACTGTATTTTCTCTTTGGAAAAAAAAAAAGAAAAAAGATGTTTGATGGACCATGCCACTGCCCCAATTAGGCAAAATAGGCCGAAGTTCATTAGCCTGGAATTGTTTCAGTGCCTGGTACCCTTATATAAGCAAACCAAAATTTAAGTTAGAGGTATTCCTTGTAATTAATTAAACTAAAAAAGAAAACCTAAATAGATCTTCAGCCAATCCCCAATAGCCAACTAGCCGTTCGTTCTGTAACTAGGGACTTTCCACCAAATCATTCCTGAAGAAATGTCTGTAGCCAATCAAATCATTCTTTACTTTGCTTCCATGTTCAGCCTATAAAAGCACACTATTCATTTTGTTGAAATGGAGCTTTCTGAACCTGTTCAGACTTTTTTTTTTGAGAGAGAGAGAGAGGGAGAGAGTGAGAAAGAGAGAGAGAAAGAGAATCAATTTTATTTTTTTTCATCTGGCCCATGTTTCTCCAACACTTAGTTGTGTATGTGGTGCTGGGGTTCGAACCTGGGTCCTCGTGCATGCCAGGCAAGGACCATAACTGCTCCAGTGCCCCCCCCACCTCCCCTGTTCATATTCTGAGCATTATCTGATTCATGAATCTTTTGAGACTTACATAAACTCTTAATTTGTCTGAGCCAGGCATGTTGACACAAACCTTTAAACTCAGAGACTCAGGAGGCTGAAGCAGGAGATCACAAGTTTGAGGCAAGCCTGAGCAATTTAGCAATATCCTTTTTCAAAATAAAAAGTACAGAGGGCTAGGGATGTAGCTCAGTGGCAGATGCCACAAGTATCTGTGGCTTGTTCCCTTTCTTACCCAAGGTTCTACAAAAATATCACCTTTTTTTTAGTGGGCCCTTTGTTGACAATTCCATGAAAAACACTACTTTCACTGCTGACCCTTTGCCCTAATTTATTTTTATTTTTAGTACTTAACAACTCGACACAGTATATTTGTATTTATTATCTCTCCCCCACTCAAATGTAACATCACTTTTTTTTTTGACCAAGGATTTTATATCATCAGTTTAAAACAATGCCTGGTATAGAACACAATTCAATAAATATGTGTTAAATGAATGAAGGATAAACCAGGCTTTGGACTAGTGGTTATACTGGATGTTATGTGAAGTAAAGCAATGATCAAATACAGACCATGCCTTCTGAACAGTTAGTAACCACTTAAGATTCTAAGTACCATAGACACTGTTGCCTGGTTTGTTACATACATATTTCAAAAAGATCTGGGGTCTACAATTCAATTAGCATAGTGTCATCTAGGTAGCACTGTTCCTTAACGCTCATTCCACAAATGAAATGTCCAAAGCCCATGCCAAGATTTCTGTTAATTGCCTAAGAACATTCTTGTCTTTTTTCTGCTTTCGCTTCGTAAGCATAGTTTGGGAATCATCTATCTTGCCTTTTGTTAGGGGTGGTGGTGGTGCACAGGAGATGAAACCCAGGCCCTCCAGCATGACAGGCAGATGCTCTACCACTGAGCCACATCCAGCCCTATCTTGTCTATTTTGTGCCTGATTTGTTTTAAACTTGTTGACCCACATGTGGAATTTTTCCTGTAACCTCATGCAAGTGACTTATGTTTTAGCAAACTTAAGTTTTAGGGAAGCGGGGGAATTCCACTTATTGGTGGTGTGTGGTGGTGGGGAAATTCTTCAAAGCTACATCAAAGCAACAAAAATAACTGCAGGTGAATATTAGAGTCCTGTTTGACTCTTTCTGGAATCCCATCATCAGAGATTTTTTTTTCTATGGTTAATTCACTCGAATAGCTTCTTTCTTCCTCTTTAACCCCACTTTCCTATCCTCCTCTCAGAGATTGTGGGAGCACTCCACATTTTTGTTTACTATCTACTTTCAAACTCAGCTTTACATTTTTCTTTGCTTACCCAAATCCATAATGGTGTTAACTGAGGGGGCGGGGAGCGGAAAGAAAACCACCTTAAGACCCACCCTCAAAAGACAAATGCAGAGCTGGAGCGGTGGCTTGGTGATTACCATGCTTGCTTGGCATGTGCAAGTTCGTGGGTTTGAAACCCCAGCACCCACGTGCACAACTAAGTGGCAGAGCAACAAAACCCATGTGAAAAACTCGATAAAAATTTATTCTTTCCTTCTCTCTCTCAGTCCTTTTTTTTTTTTAAAAGAAGACATATGCAATTTTTCCTTAGTTATGAAAAATCTAAGACTGCTTATTCACTTGTTCCAGGTATTACTGTATATTTTAGTATTTTTTCAGTCTTGCATGTTTTGGGGAAACAATGTATAGCTTAGATTTTTTTTTTTTTTTTAAAGAGAAAGGGACAGTGAGAGAGACAGAGAAGGAGAGAAACAACTTTATTTAGTTTTTCACATGGCCTTCCTTGCTCCAACACTTAGTTGTGTATGTGGTGCTGGGGTTTGAACCCAGGTCCTCGTGCATGCCAAGCAAGCACAAAACCGCTGAGCCACTGCTCCAGCCCTAGCTTAGATTTTTAAAAAAAGAAACATTTGCGTGTATTTTATTGTAATGGAAAAGAAATTAACATTTGTTGAAAGACTACTATATGCGAAGCACTGTGGGCTGGGCGCTTTTATCTATCCGTTATGGAACACCTACGTGGCACAGTTTCACTTCAGGCATTCAGTACACTTCTGCTTCCAGATTTCCCACCCAGAAGACACCTGGGCTGACTGGGGGTTTAGTGACCACAGCCAGCAGGTCCATCAGGAGCAACTGTATGTTTACAAATAATCGGAACATCAGTCACCTTCCTCCGCGGTGGTGCGTAGGGCAGCTCGCGAGAAAGTTCAGAACTCTTTTTTTTTTTTCCAAAGACTGATCATTTAAGCGACGTTGTGTTCATGAAATGTGTTGTAGGACCTAGCCTGGTCTTCTCTGACCACAGCTTGGTTTCGGGGAATGTTGAGACAAAATATCGGGGAATTCAAGTCCCCTTTCTAGTTTATTTCTAATTTCCAATCTGAGAAAAATTCGTAGACGCCAGAACACTGCCTCCTCCGAGGCAAGGCCTAAGATGCGAGAGGACACCGGAGCGATCCCACTACTTCCAGAAAATTCTGGGCTCAGAGGCGGGGAGAACAGAATCCGCGACAATCTCGTGGGGGATCTCCTGGGTCCTCCAGCGCCCTCCAGCGCGGGCTTCAGCGGCAGGAGCGGAACGCCAAAAAAAAAAAAAAAAAAAAAAAGGAGGAGCCACGGCGGTCACGCACGCGAAGCCCCGCCCCGCGGCGACGTCTAGAGACGCGACGCGTCGTCACGCAATGCAAATCGGGAAAAGGGGATGAGCTGGGCTGGTTTCCGTCGGGACAGCGAAGGCTGAGCCTCCCTCGGGTTGTCGGGAGATGGGCCTGTGGCTGGGAGGTCGGCGTTAGTGAAGTGCAGGTGAGTGCAGGTCGGGTCTCTGGCCTTCGTTTCCGGGGAAATCGACCTCTTTGAACCTTCTGCCCTTCCGCTAGCTGTCGGTCAGCAGGGAGGCTACCCCTGACCGCGGAGAGGTGGGACACCCTCAAGTAGAACTGGCTTGTAGTGGCAGGGCCCCTAGGGTTGCCTAGCAAGTTTCGTGCGGTTTTCCGGTATTAGAAGGTCGCCTTGACCGTTCCTTCCTTCGCTTGGACACTCGGACCCGATTCTGACCTCCTGATTTTTTAATGTGTATTTACAATCCCAGGCCTTACTACAACCCTTCAGTTCCCAATTCCTCCCGTGTCCCAGTCACACTTGGTTTTAGTGAAGTGAAAGTAGGAGTTTAATAAGCTCATCAGAGTTAAAACTGACTTTCGCAAATAGATTTCTTTCCTAAAATGTGCCTTAAGAGCTGTGGCACGGACAAGTTAATTTCACCTCTACTCTACTGAGGAAATTATTAGAACCCTGAATTGCGGTGGTGTATCTTTACATAAAGCTTCAGACTACATTCCTAGGGGTTTTTTTTCCTCCAGTTTATCCTATGACCTTGAATAAGTCACTTAAGCACTCACAAAATATTTACCTGACTCACAGAGGTGTTGGACAGCCTAAGGAATTGGATATTTGTTAAGTGCTAGAAGGTTTCAGATCAAAGATGTCTAGAGAATGTTACTCTTTTTTGAACCTGCAGAGCATATTTAGTTTTGTATATATCCTGCTGCATATAAAAATGCCAAGTGATAATAAGTCTGCCTGTTGTAGGCTTGCCCTGCAGCTTTGCAATATAAGCAGATTTTGCATTTTATCCGATTTTGTTTAAAATTCATTGTTGAGTGTTATTCTTCCTAGTTTTCTCATCATTACAGTACTGTACCAGTAAGATGATATCAGTTGTAGTGTTTTTATCATATTGGTATGGCCGCTTGAAGTATGTATTCCTATTTTTTTTTTTTATGTATTCCTAGTCTTGTGACACATTAGGGGCATCTTTAAAATTAGTAAGAATCCTGTGGTAGTAAAACATAATACACCTATCATTAATGAAATTTTACATACACATATATTTGAGAAAACAGTGCACAACAAAAAATATTTTAAAGGGGTCTTTTTAGCATTTTTAAATATATTTACTTGAACTTTATTAATCATTATGGGCATTTATTGATGTAAACATAATGGAAAAGAACTAAAATGGCTTCTAAATAAAGTTGAAAATAAAGTCAGCACATCAATTTTTCATAAAATGTCTAGCATTTTGTTTTATTATGAAGTTTTCTACATGAAAATGCATTCATTTTTATAGAAGTCAAAGGAAGAGAGCTTATTCAAATATTAGTTGCTAATAAAATTAGATGTAATTAAGGAAACATTTGAAAAAAATCTTTTATGTTCTAGCTACTCAGGTAGGCCTGGGCACCACAGTGAGACCCAGTTTCAAAAAAGAAAAAAGAACTGGAGCAGTGGCTCAGCGGTTAAAGTGTTTGCCTGGCATGCACAAGGAGCTGGGTTCAAACCCCAGCACCTTGTACGCAACTTAAATGTTGTAGAAACAAAGACCAGATGAAAAAATAAAATTGCTTTTCTCTCTCTCTCTTTTTTCACTCACTCCCTCTTTAAAAAAAGAAAGAAATTTTAATTTAACCATTATCCCAATTACCTTTTACTGCATAATCACTTGAAAACAATAGCTTAAAAAAAATTTTTTTTTTAAAGAGAGAGGGACAGTGAGAGAGACAGAAAGAGAGAAACAACTTTATTCAGTTTTTCACATGGCCTTAGATATTCCAACACTTAGCTGTGTACGTGGAGCTGGGGTTTGAACCCAGGTCCTCATGCTTGCCAGGCAAGCGCTGAAACCGCTGAGCCACCACTCCAGCCCCTTAAAAAATTTTTTAAGAGAAACTCATGTTTCTCTTGGCTTACTGGACTTAGGTGGTTCTCACTTAGAGTTTCATGCATTTGTATTCAGATAAGTCACAGGAGTTGGAGTTATCTGAAATCTAAACTGGGTTGGACTCTGAGATGGCTCGCTCATCTGGATGGCAGTTGACGTTGACTGGCAGTTCAACTGGAGTGCCTACACATAATCTTTTAGTGTGTCTTGAACTTCTCACAGCATGGCTTTTGGGGTCCAAGAATACATGTTTGAAGAGACAGGAAGTGGAAGCTGCTAATCTCTTAAAAACCTGGACCTAGAAATTGGCACAGCATCACTTCCAACATCCTCTCCTGGTTAGGGCAACCAAAGAACCCTCTCCCCATCAGGTGATAGATTTCTACACATGCTCAACAACGTATGTTTAATAAATGGAAAATAAAATTAAGACCTGCATTTCCATGGTATTAAATTTATTAGTAGTAAATGATGAAATGTTATATTAAACTTATTGGAATTCCACATTTATACCCTACTAATTCAAGTGAAACAGTAACGTGAATAAAGTCAGTGTTAACTAAGCCTCTATTCTCTTGACTAACATATTACAATTTAGTTTTTCATAATACTAAATGCTGAAACATACCAATAATAAGTAAACCCACATCTTTTCTAATATAGTGAAATGAAATTATTACACCTTATAACACTTTTTTTTTTAAGAGAGTCAGACAATGAGAGAGAAAGAGAGAATCGGTTTTATTTAGTTTTTCAAGTGGCTTTTGTTGCTCTGACACTTTGTTGTGTAGGTGGTGCTGGGGTTTGAACCTGGTACTGGGCTTTGGACCCGCGTCCTCGCACGTGCCACGCAAGCGTCACAACCGCTGAGTCACTGCTCCAGCCCCATAATACTGTTTTCAAAGTAAATTAGTTATGAAAACCATAACAGGTGTGGGAATCCTTCAAGTATTATTTTAATTTGTCAACACAGAATTTTTTAAATGGAAATGATTTTGCTTTTTATTAGGTTGGAGAATATATGATTTAAGATGATGATTTCAGTTGGAAATAAATTATCTTCATGTTACTGCTTCTAGCAACATCTGTTGCTATCTTTTCATTATGTTCATTGTTCTTAGTCTTGACTGCATGTTAGAATTCACCTGGGAAACTTTTTTTTATATACCTATGTATAGACTCCATCTCCAGAGATTCTGATTTAACTGTTCAGAACTTTATAAAACTTTCTTAGAATTCTCTTTCCTTGGTTTTCATGATTTTGCACTTTTCTGATTTCCCTTCATTGTAATTACTTCTTTCTTTTCTGAATCTTTTTTCCTTTACGCTTCTCCACTTCTGGAACTTGCATGTAAATTGTCAGCTGTAGAGAAACATCATTTCCTTGGTGATTTATTCTCCTGATTTTAGTTACTACTATATAATGTCTGTATTATTTATTTTTTAAAAATGTATTTATTAATTTATATATTTTTTAAAGACAGAGATCTTGCTATGTTTGTTACCCAGGTGGACCAACAGCCTTGGGTTCAAGTGGTCCCCCTGCCTAAGCCTTCTAAATAACTGGGACTACAGTTATTTAGAATGCACCATCACACCCACAAAGCTGATGTCAGTGTTTTAAAAAGTACTATAGAAATTTAAAACTATGCTACACAAAATGAAGAAAATTGGGTTGAAGTGGTGGTTCAGTGGTTGGAGGCCTTGCATGAGCAGAGGACCTGGGTTCAAACCCCAGCACCACATATACAGATAAGTGTTGGAGAAACAAAGCCAGATTTTAAAAAAATCAGAATCAACTTTATTTAGTTTATCAGTGGACATTTGGCAGTATCCAGAGACTTTTGGGTATCACTATTGGAGAAGGATGAGTACTATGAGAATTTTATGGGAAGAGGGGAGGGTTGTCGCTAAACAGCCTGCACTGTACCAAGAAGCCTCCCGCAGCAAAGTTTTTTGTTGTTGTTGTTGTTTTTAAGAGAGGGACAGTGAGAGAGAGAATCAATTTTATTTAGTTTTTCATGTGGCTTTTTTGCTTCGACACTGTTATGTGTAAGGTGCTGGGGTTGGAACCCACGTTGTCACTCATGGCAGGGAAGCTCCATAACTGCTGAGCCACCGCTCCAGTCCCCCACAGCAAAGTTTTATCTAGTCTAAAATGTAAATATTATCTGGTCAGGTTTGAGAAATGCTGCTGTAAACCAATCAGGTTTTAACCTACAATATTCATTTTTTGTTAACAGCACTACTGTTCACTTTCCAGGTGCAGGGGAGAGGAGGAAGAGTCTGTAAGCAGGAAAAATACTTTTGTTTCAATCATTATACTACTAAAGCACGTTTCTTCCTTTTTGTCTTCTGTAGTAGCCATCTAATTATTCTTTTCCATAGTGTCCTTCCCTTGTTCCTCTCTGAGATCCAGCATAATCTCTAATTTGGCCACCGTGAGATAATATTTTTTTGATTATGAACTGGCTTTTATTGCTTGCTGAGTTAAACAATTCCAGTGGCTTCCAAAGACCTCCACAATGTAATTCATCTCCTTACCTAATATAATTTAATTATTATTGTTAGCTACCAGTTATTGAGTGTTGACAGAACTACTGAGGTAGGTGCCAGGGATACAAAGACATATCAGTGAATTCCCCTGATCTAATTGATTATTTCACAGTAAGTCCTATAGTATTTCTTCTTTTTCTCACCGTTTTCCTACTAATTTCTCATTTTGTGTCTTTGTTCATGGTGTTTCCCTCTTTTGAAACGCCCTCTTTTTTCTAATTGTATTCTTAGTTTAATCCTATCCTTGGGGTCAGTTTCTGTCTCTGCCTCATCATTTTATCATAATTGTCATTTGGTCCAAATATCATACTAAAGAAACAATACAGATAAAAAGCATTATAGGATTCAGACCAAACAGTGAACTCCAAGAACTGGAACCTTCAGGGACTGAGAAATTAAATGTAGATTGGTCCTTGAAGGAAGAAAGTCTAGCACAAAAGATGAGAGAGTATATTCTGGACTTTGTCTTTTCTAGCTACAGTGGTTTTCCTCTCTTTGTGACTTCCCAGTGACTGGAGTCAAAACATATAGTGTAGCAATTAATTTGTGACTTATTAATGAGTATTAATTTGTTCTTGGTAGCTAGAAAAATACATATGTGATCTAAAGTCTTATTCTCTATGTCCCTTAGAACAAGGCTATTCAAAGTAGCCAGTCTGAATCATTTCAAGTCCTTTCCTTCAGTGTTGAGATAAAAGCCTGCCCTAGAATATAAATCAGTACATTGCTGCTTTCTTCAGTGAGAAAGTGTTGGTGCTATAAAGAGGTCAGAGTGCTTAATTGATTTACATTCTATCTCAAGCTTCTTATTTTACCAAAGCTAATAATAAATACTTCTCCATTGGTCTTTGGATGACTCTTGAAATAGCATTGTTATAATGGGAGAAGTTAGTACTTTTTAAAAAATTGTTACTCGTGGTAAGAAATAATATTTTATATTTTAATGCAGTATATACATATGTATATACATACACACATATATATACACATACACACATATATACACATTTATATATATATATTCACGCACATTGTATTAGTTCATTTTCCATTACTATAATGAGATACCTGAGGCCAGATGCTTTATAAAGGAAAGTGGTATGTTTAGCTCACAGTTTTGGAGTAAAAAGTCCAAACAGCATAGCACTGGCTCTGGCAGAGGCCTCCCTAACTGTATCACATCATGGTGGATGACATCATGATAGGAGTGGGTTTAAGAGGGAGAGATCACATGGCAAGACAGGAAGCCAGAGAGACACACTGGGGTCCTACAAATCCCTCAGCCCATATGCCCACTAGGCCCTTCCTCTTAGAGGTATCACCATCTCTCATTATAATGTGCTGTACTCTGATGTTTTCTCTTCTATTTTGCATATTTAAAAATGCTAATTGCACTGTCCTGAATTTTTTTTTTGGTGGGGGGAGGTAGGTGCTGGGGATTGAACGCAGGGGTGCTTTATACCACTGAGCTACATCCTCAGCCATTTTTCTTTTTTATTTTGAGACTGTCACAAAGTTGGTGAGACTGGCCTGGAACTTAGAATCCTCCTGCCTCAGCTTCCTGAGTCACTGGGATTACAGGCATGAGTCACTGCACCTGGGCTGATATCATGGGTTTTTTAAGCACTGGCTTTGAGCATTTAGCACATTACTAAACACATAGCATATGCATAGAAAATGCCAGAAGCTTTGGGAGTGATTAAATCTGTGGAGGACTGACTCTTCTTAATACTTTATGATTTTTGTGAAACATTATTTCATCAACTTAATTAAATTTGTGTCATTTTACGTTGAATGAGTGTAAAGTGGATTATATGATATTACAAGACAGGAAGAAGATAGAGTACTGAGTATGAAGTACCATTGTTGAAAGAGCAGATATGGGGAGAGATGGTGGGTGACTAAGAAAGACAAACTTTGTATTCCTCTCATTGTTACTAAAGACCTTTAGCAGAGGCTGGTGTGAAGCCCCAGTTCAGGTATCAGGACCAGTGTAAGTTTTTCATCTGGTTTTTGTTTTTCCAACAGTTGTGTATGTGGTGCTGGGGTTCCTTGTGCATGCCACACAAGCGCTCTATCGCTGAGCCACCTCTCCAGCCCAATTTTTCTTACATATACTTACTTTTTTTAAATTTACAGTCTTCCTTTTGTTTATTACCTGCTATATTTTCCTGTTCAGAATTTGCCAGAGCATACAAGGAAAGAAAAATATCCTGAATCATCAAAGACCTTTTCAGAGTAACCAGATTGCATTGACGTTTTCTGGTAGAAACAAACATGATTCTTTTGTTCCTAGCTCCATATAACATGTCCCTGCCTACAACTTGTTTTCTTTTATAAACTGATATCATTAATAAGAAAAGCATATTTTAGATGAAAATTCTTTCTACTAGTGATCTGTTCAATAATATAATTTTAACAGAAGAAAACTGTAAAAGCTCTTACTATTCTTACTTAGTTCCTTTGGCAGCCAAGTGTCTTAATATTTAATACAAAATAATACAAACAATAATTCATTTAATGAAAATTTGAAAAAAATATTTATACCTTAAATATTTTGAACTTCCAAAATAGGTATTTAAGATAATTAAAAACCCTGATAGCAAAGAATACAGTTTAGGAGTTTTGGGTTCATTTGTTTTGTTTTGTGTGTTTGCCTATGCATGATTTGAACCCAAGATCTTGTGCATGCTAGGCAAATGTTGTGCTACTGAGCTATACCCCCAGCCCTGGAGTTTCTTTTCTTTTTCTTTTTTTTTTTTTTTTTTTTTTCCTTTTCCTTTTTGGTACTGGGGATTGAACCCAGGGGTGCTTAACCACTGAGCCAGATCCCTAGCCTTATTTTGAGACAGGATCTCACTAAGTTGCTGAGGCTGACTTTGAACTTGTGATCCTCCTGCCATTGCCTCCTGAGCTGCTAAGATATAAGTGTGTGCCACAATGCCTGCCTGGTTTATTAGCCCTGGAGTTTTTTAACTGCTCTTTCGCTTTATTATGAGTGAGGAGAATTAATGGAATTATTTGTTTTGTTTCAGGAAAGAACTACCTTTCATAAAATACCATTCATTGTGGAAGTGGAAAAGTAAAGATTATTCATTATGCCTGCTGTGTCTTCAGTTCCTAAAGAACTCTACCTCAGTTCTTCACTAAAAGACCTCAATAAGAAAACAGAGGTTAAACCAGAGAAAATAAGCACCAAGAGGTATGTATCCTTTGCTAGTTTAATTGAATCGTATATTAATTTTAATTCATTTCCCTATTCCAGCTAGATGCATAATCAGTTTAAGGTTTATTTGAAAAAATGTTGCATCACACGAATAAAGTAAGACCTTAGACAAGTTCTTAACTTTGTCTTGGCAGAATATGTATATGTTTTGATTATACGCATCATATCTGCTCTCCAGACAGCTAGTATGCTAGATCATACATTGAAGAGACAAAGAATATTGTGAGTTTTATAAATCCTTGTCTTTTCACAAAACAATATAAAAATAACTTTTAATAAATGATAATTTTTTAAAAGTTTTTTTTAACTGCACAGGTGAGTTATGATGCTAGCATAGTCTTTCTTTGATAAAAAGGAGAATAATAGTTTTTGTCCAGCATTCAGTAAAGTATTATCTTGTGTCAATTCAACATTGGCTTTTAACTCAGTGATTTAATCTATGTATTTTTATTTTTGAGGACATATCTATTTGCTGAGGCAGGGCTAGAGATGATCTCTATTTGATAGAGATTTATAGAATCTGTCCTAAGATAAAATATAATAGTCATAGAGACACCTGGTTATTTTAATGTTTGCCGGAAATATAATTTGGCTAAAAATAGGGTATCACTAAAATTGTTAACCTGTTAGTTGTATCTCTGTTAAGGGACAGAAGACATTAAGAGAACTCTCTTCTGAATTTATTTTGACCAACAGAGAAAATTTGGAAATAAATAAGTAAACATATTATCATAGCATCAGAAATGAGTTTTTAAAAAATAAAGTTGACTTAGACAGCCCTATTCCCCATATTTGGGGAAAGTAGATTTTAGAAATTAAGGGGGAAAATAGGTGTTCCACGACTTGAGATACATAGGAAGGTCTGAAAAATGATATATATGATCTCAAATGGACCAGTGAATAGATATCCAAAGAAACCTATGAATGCATAGGGACATCATTTTTTAAAGAAAATAAAATATGGGAAGAAAACAAAACATCAAGAATGATAAGAAAAAGGTAAAAACTTTTAAAAAAATCAGGAAGGAAAATGCCAGAATGAACTGAAATTCCTAAATGCTACCAAAACAAAATGTTTTTTATTTTGTTTGTTTTTAAAGATAATCTTTTTTGGGGAAGAATAAGAGGGATTGATATTTCTTGGGCCAAGTTGGTGGTGTTGATGGGTGACAGGGAAAGCAGTTCTTCTTAACTCTGCTATATGACTTTCAAATAGGAAACAGTGGGATAGAAAAAGCCACGTTTAAACTTTCTAAAAGTTGAAGGACAGAAATGTCTTGAAGGTCACACCTAAAATGGGCCATTCCTTTCTGTCAGTGTCTGACTTATCTCCAAGATTACCCTCATCGCAGAGGAAGTGGTTAAAGTTGATTGTATCCAAACATATCTAACTATGTATCAGTTGTGTGAGGTAGTACAACCTAAATCATGAAATATACTGTATCATGGTTTTCTGTGGACTTTTTTATGATCTGTATTTTTTCCCCAGATGTCAAGTATTTTTAATTTTTTCCCTCTCATTTTAAGTTATGTACACAGTGCCCTGAAGATCTTCAAGGCAGCAGAAGAATGCAGATTAGATCGTGATGAGGAAAGGGCTTATGTACTATATATGAAATATGTGACTGTTTATAATCTTATCAAAAAAAGACCTGATTTCAAGCAACAGCAGGTATCTTATTTTTGTGCTTTTGCTATTTTTGCATAATGGAATGATAGATTTCCCCTAAAAGTTTTAATAACAGTGATATTTCTTTTCCTTTGCTTTCCTCCTCCTCCTCCTCTTCTTCCATCTTTTTTTTTTTCTTGTTGTGCTGGGGATTGAATCCAGAGCCTTGATCATGCTAAGCAGGTGCTTTACCAGTGAGCTACACTCCCAGCCTAACAATGAAATTTAGATCACATTATGCAGCATCAATATTGAAGTCTTATGTTGATAGGGAAAGCAAACTAAAGATGTTTCATTTTTTTCAAATATCCATGGTGCATTCCCATATGCACACACTTTTATTTTTATCTTGTATTAGTACAAGTTTATGGCACTATATAGACTTAGTCTGCTTTCTGTTTTAATACATTATTGACAGATCAAATAGAATTGGAAGAATTGAGTTTATTAATTTGTTAAATAAGATTTCAGTTTGTACCATTAATACTGATCACTTACAAAGTCCTTTAATTTTAAATTCTTTTGTGCTCTTGATTCATTGAACAGCTATTCCATTTTACTGAAGCCATGGGTAGGAAGGGTGGAGGCAGTATAAATAAAGGAGGTAGAGAAAATGGTTCCATTTTGATTGTACTAAAAACAGGCAAAAAAATGTAGAGGTCATATTAAAGAAATAGGAATGTTGTGTTGATGGTTCTACCTCTTTCTCCTTCCCTTTCCCCTTCCTCTTCCCTTTTTTCTTCCCCTTCCCTTGCCTTCCTGCTGGGGATTGTACCCAGGGTCTTGAGCATGCTAGTCAAGTGCTCTACCATGGAGCTACTCCCCCAGCTCTGGTTTCATTTTTTCTTAGGAATGATTTTGCTCTCACACAGATATAGCAGAGTGGCACCTGTAGATTTCTTACCTGCTAGAGAAACTATTCTCAAATTAATATTGAGATTTTTATTTTATTCTCTGGTGGTAAAACTGTCTTATCTCATTTAATTGACTTATGACAAAATTTCTTACTTGAAATTACCTTTTTTTTTTCCAGACTAGTATGACTATTATAATTTGTTTTGGTCATTAGTTAAGGGATAAGTTAAATGCTTTAGTTAATGGTGATAAATCACTGCTAGAGTTTCTTCCTACCAGTGAAATTATGCTAATAATATTTACTAAATTTTATACCTGGTTTTGAAGAGGTGTCTTCTTGCATTTGGGAATTCATCTGCTTATCCACAAATGACTAGATTGCTCTGGCCACAAGAGAAGCTTTTTTTTTTTCAGTGTTGGTGACTGAACTCAGGGCCTTGTGCTTAACTAAGCAAGCATTCTACCTCTGAGTTATATCCCCAGTTCGTCCCCACCCCCAGTCCTTTTTTATTTGTTATTTTGAGATAGGTTCTCACTGTGTTGCTAATGGTCTCACTAAATTGCTAAGGGTGATTGCAAACTTTGCAGTCCTCCTGTCTCAGCTTCCTGAGTTGCTGGGATCGTAGGCATACACCACCAGCATGTGTTTGAGAGAAACATCTTTTATATGGTTCTTAGACATACTTGCCTGCAGATGAGAAGCAGAGGCCTGACTAGGTTCAAGCTTGTTGTATACTCTTTAGAATCTGTTAATATGGAATTGCTTAAAGAAAAATGCAAATTGGATGTAGTGGCACATATCAAATTGGATGTAGTGGCACATATCCATGATCCCAGCAATTTGGGAGGCTGAGGCAGTTGGGTTGAAAGTTGGAAGGCAGTCTCAGCAATTTAGCAGGACCCTGTCTCAAGACAAAAATTAGAAAGGGCTTGGAGATGTAGCTCAGTGGTAGAATGCCCCTGGGTTCAATTTCCAGTACTGCCCTTCCCCCCCAAAAAAATTGTTAAAAATAAATTTTAATTAAATTTTTGTGGTACTAGAGTTATAATCCAGGAATTTGCACATGCTAGGCAAGCTGTCTACCACTGAGCCAAATCCCTAGCCCTTTTTATTTTTTTTTTACTTTTATTTTGAGACAGGGTCTTGCTAAGTTGCCCACACTGGCCTCAAACTTCTGATCTGCAGGCCTTAGCCTCCCATGGACTTGGCATTACAGGTGTGCACCACCACACCCAGCTACTAAAGTAAATATATTTTTTTCTTTCCACTTTTTTTTTTTAAGAGAGAGAGGGACAGTAAGAAAGAGAGAGAATCAGTTTTATTTAGTATTTCATGTTATTGCTTCAACACTTCATGTGTACATGGTGCTACAGTTTGAACCCGTGTCCTCATGCATGCTAGGCAAGCCCTGTAACTGCTGAGTCACTGCTCCAGCCCCTCTTTCCACATTTTTTATTGGTGCATTGTAGTTGTACATAATAATGGGATTTGTTGTTACAAATTCATACATGCACACAGTATAACAATATAATTTGGCCAAGTATTTACCCCCTCCCTCACCTCCTCTCACTTCCTGGTCTTTCCTCTATCTTCCTTAGCTATTTTGTTATACATTTCCAGTTTTTATTGATTCTATGGGAATTATTTAGTATCTTTTTTTTTTTAAGAGCGAGAAATAGATAATCAGTTTTATTTAGTTTTTCATTTGGTTTTTGTTGCTGCAACACTTAGTTGTATATGTGGTGCTGGGATTTGAACCCGGGTCCTCACGCTTGCCAGGAAAGTATGATATGGCTGAGCCACTGCTCCAGTTCCTTATTTAATATCTTATGCGTGCAAATTATACTTTTTTTTGTACTCTCCTTTTCCCTCTCCTCTCCCCTTCTCTTTCCTTTACTAGACTTCCTTTAGTTCATCTATTAATTTGTGTTTGATTAATTCTTTATGTAATTTTTTCCTTCCCTACCCTTTCCCTTTATTGTACACTAACTTCCATATATGAGAGAAAACATTCGACTTGAGTTTCTGAGTTTGGCTAATTTCACTTATCATGATATTCTTCATTTCTATCCATTTACCAGCATAGGCTGTAATTTAAAATAAATATTTTTGAAAGGTTTGATATTTGGAGAACTTTGGGAGTTTTGCCCTTTGCTTTTTGTCTGTTATGATAGGGCTATTTTTATTTACTAGTACTTTTTGCTGTAGTTTTAGAAGTTGTAGTTTTTTTTCTTTGATCAGGTTGGGAATGTTTTTCTAGCTACCTTTTTTTACCCCTTTGATTAGACTGGGAGTAAATTTTACTTATTTCCACAGCATCTATTGCATTTCCAAAGGGGAGTATCTAGGTGAGAATGGCAGAAGTTAGGTTAGGAAGCTTCCTGCAAAGGCTCAAGTAACTTAGGCTGTTACTTTATTTGCTTCAGTTACTTGGTTCTTGGTTTTCAATAAAAGGATTATTTTCATTTGCCTTATCTAGAGTACCTCATCTGATTCTGTTTTAGAACTATTTTTTGAGTTTCTTTGTAATAGTCTAATCTCTCTAGAGTACTTCAAGTATGTGAGGTATTAAATTTACTAAGCATTTATTTAAATTTACTAAGTATATATTTGCCCCTTAAATGAGGTAGGAACAGAATATATAACACTCAATTTCTTCAGAATTTTTTTCACTCTATACTACCAAAATTTAAGATTTAATTAAAACTTAATTTGGCAAGCTGTCATTAGCAGAGAAGGACATAGTACACTTATTGCTTGCTCTCACTGAAAAAAATCAAAATGTATTACCTTGTGGTTTTTTTTTTTTTTTAAGTATACAAGTGATATGAAGAAAGACTTTCTTCTTTTTGAGAGAGAGGGACAGTGAGAAAGAATGAATTTTTTATTTTTAGTTTTTCATCTGGTTTTCATTGCTCCAACACTTCATTGCATATGTGGTGCTGAGGTTCAAATCCGAATTATTGTGCATGCCAGGCGAGTGCCGTAACCAGTGAGCCACTGCACCAGCTCCTGAAGAGATACTTTTGAGACATTTGGAGAATAAATTGTACATTTTTGTGGGTTAAAAGTTTTAAATGATGAGGCTGGAGTGGTGGCTCAGTGGTAGAGTGCTTACTTGGCTTCCTCGAAGAGCCAGGTTTGATCCCTAGCACTACATACACAACTGAGTGGAGGAAAAACAAAACCAGATGAAAAAGTAAAATTAACTCTTTCTCTCTTTCTCACTCTCTCTTTAAAAAAAAAGTTTTAAAAGATGCTTCAATTATAATAACATTTTTATTTAAAAACTTTTATGTTGGCCTGGAGAGGTGGCTCAGCAGTAGAGCACTTTTCCTGTGTGAGGACCTGGGATTGCTCCCTGGCACCACAACACAACTAAGTGGAGGAAAAACAAAGACCAGATGGAAAAAAAAATATAACTCTCTCTCACCCTCTTTCTCTTTTAATTAATTAATAAATAAATACCTTTATGGGCTGGAGTGGTGGCTCCGTGGTTATGATGCAGGAATCTGGGTTTGAACCCCAGCAATGAAAGCCACATGAAAAACTAATAAAATTGATTCTATCTCTTTCTCTCTCTGGCCCCCTCTTCTCTTTAAAAACTAAAAACAAAACAAAAACAAAAAAAGCCTTTAAGTAAACACTATGATTTTAGTATTTTTAATATCAGTGCTGTATGCAGTACCTAATACTAATGGTATATGGCCTGGTTTTCTTTTAATTTTAGGAGTACTTTCATTCAATACTTGGACCTACAAACATCAAAAAAGCTATTGAAGAAGCTGAAAAACTCTCTGAAAGCCTTAAACTGAGGTACAGACATTGTTATGAAATCTTTAAAAGAATGAAATTTAACTTATAAAAGTATTTGTCCATTTATGTCTTACCATGTGTGTAATACCCCAATTCTTAGAAGTAAGGTTCCTGTTAACTGGGACATAAAAATTAAAATCTTTTACTATTTCACCTATGGTTATGTGTTACTATCAGTATTTCTAATTGAAATTTTAAAAATTTTTAGAATGATAGATTGTTAAGGTAAGTGTTATTAGATTAGAACTTGGGTCCAATTTTTTGTAAGTTACAATATCTGTAAATTTCTGACTAGATTTTTCAATCTTCATATACCCCTAGTTATATTGTTCTACTGTACCCTGTTCTTAAAGGAAATTAAGTATTCTTACTTTTGACCAAACCATACTTGGCAGAAGTAATTTGTATTTTTACAGAAAGATGTAATTTTGATATTTGCCATGGCTAGCTTACCAGGTTTATAAAATAGTTATAAAATTAAAACAGTATGTTTAACCAGACCAATGTATTTATGATGTGAACTTTTTTCTTTTTACTGAGAATGTGTATTTTAAAATATTTTTTAAAAATAAGGTTTGGTTTTTGTGTGTGTGTGTGTGTGTGTCTGTGTGTTGGGAATCAAACCCAGGGCCTCCCCCATGCCATGCAATTGGCTCTACCACTGAGGTCTACCTCTAGCCTGTGAAACATGTGTCAGGCTTATTGATGATGTACCTATTTTAAAATGTTTATTTACTATCGATATTATATTGCATTTATAATAAAGGGGGAAAGAAAATCTTGTGGTTGCTGAATTCTTCAGAAGGCAAATTAATAAATATATGATGATTCACACAGAAGTTCTATAGGTGAAAGAAGGTCTTTGTATAAATCTTTTTATCCCCATAACTAACTGGCTACTGGGCAAAGGGACCTTGACTATAAAGTTTTTTTTAAAGCATCTTGTACAGTGGATCATGACTGAGAGATACATTATATTGCCTATATTTCTTTCTTTCTTTCTTTCTTTTTTTTTTTTAAAGAAAGAGGGACAGTGAGAGAGAGGGAAAGAGAAAAACAACTTTATTCAGTTTTTCATGTGGCCTTCGTTGCTACAACACTCAGTTATGTACGTGGTGCTGGGGTTCAAACTCGGGTCCTCGCGCATGCTAGGCAAGCGCCGTAACCGCTGAGCCACCGCTCCAGCCTGCCTGTATTTCTTTTAAATAAATGTGCAATGTGCATGTGAAGAGAATTTTTTTGTAGCATATGGCTTCAGATTACTTATAGATGTAATACATGTAGATTACAGTGACAAGGGCAGATGCTTCTCCAAACAAATAGTAGATGATACTTTGTTTAATAACTGCACTCAAAGGAAGTCAGTGAGAATGATTCAATATTCAGGTACTTAATTTTTATACAGTAGTAGAGTGGCTTATCTGATGAAGTCCTTGTTACCGAATGACCTTTGGGTTCCTTTTAATTCTAAGTTTTTTTTTTAATATACTGTGTATTTTTGCTTTTGTGTGATTACATCGAGGTAGGGAGAATCATTTCACTCTTGTTTTTCCTCCCTGTATCCTTTTGCTCTTTGCCTTACATATTTGGTTTTTTCCATTGGTATTTAGAGCAGCTTTGTATTAACATACTTTCACGTTTGTCCTTACTAATTCTCTAATAAATCAACCACAGAGCTCTTTTCTTTTTTAAATTTCTGAAATCTATTTTATAGTTAGGATTTCTCTCTCATCAGGCCAACAGTCTGAGAAAATAATTTGGAGATATTTTGTCTAGAGTTTGGAAGATAAATTACAATATTAAGATGAAATTTTGAACATACTAGGGTAAATTGTCTGCTAAAGTCTGCCTGTTCATCTGGTATCATGCTACATATCTCACCTCTCCTGGGACAGGCATAGTTCTAGATCCCAAAAACACTTGAACCAAGAGACCTAATACGTGTCTAGAAAATATTTCAGCATCCTTTGTCATTAGGGTATATTTATCTAAATATTTATTCACTTACCCATCTCTTTCACATCCATATTAGGGATGGTCTTAGATTTAATTTGACCAAGTCTGGAAGTATCAGAATTCTAGTACAAGGAATTAAATAAGTAGGTAAAGGAACCAGAAATCAGTGTCAGATGAAGAGCAAGTCTTGATCTCACTTGAGATTATTAATTAAAACTGCACAATAGGAACACCATCAGCTCTATTTAAGTCCATTTATCACTCTAATGTAAAAGCGTAGCAAATGGCAAGGTAGGGTGTGACATTTGGATAACAAAGGAAAACAGGAGCTTAGCGTGAGGATGCACACCTGTATTCCCAGTGACTTAGGAGGCTGAGGCAGTAGAATTCAAAGGCCAACCTCAGTAACTTAGTAAGGCTCTAACCAACTTAGCAAGACCCTGTCCCAAAATAAAAAGTGCTGGAGATGTAGCTCAGCGGTTGAAGTGCCCCTGGGTTCAGTCCGAAAAAGGAAATCTTAAAGTTTCTGCCAGGTTGACTGTGGTTACTTCGTAGGACTATTCCAGTATAGAATACTACTAGAGAAGAGATATAGAGCAGTGGGTAAGTGTGTGGAACATTAAAGGGGCAAGGTAAAACAACTGCACAGTGTTCATTTTTCCAAGTCTTTCATTTCTGTTTTGTAACTGTGAAATAGATGAGATAGGCAAAAAATCCAGAGTTGATATTTCTGTTGACATAACCAGTGATGAACTTGCTTGTTCTTCTGTCATCAGTTTCTCACACAGTGCAGGAGGAAAGTTGGGGAAGTGAGTATAACAGGAATTGTGGTCCTGTGAAGAGATTTCAGAATCCATTCGTCACTGAATGTTGTATAAGTGGGTATAATAGAGTGAAACCTGTTTTTGTAAAATCCTATATGAAGTTGTTCAGTTTCATTTCCATTTATTTTATTTTAACATGGATTTTATAAATCTAACAGTATATTGTTCTTAGTAGAGTTTTATGATTTATTTTGAAATATTTTCTAATTTTCCTTGTGATTTTTCCCCCATACTCTTGGATTGTATAGAAGTGTGTTATTTAATTTCCAAATACGTGAGATTTTTCTAGGTGTGTTATTGATATATAGTTTTATTTCACTGTAGCCAGAGGTATTCAGTCTTGTACTCAGCATATGATTTAGTGAATATACTGTGTGCTTGAAAAGTGCAGTTGTTAAATGAAGTGTTCTCTGTGTGTTATTGGTCCATTTTGCGTCAATACAATAAAATACAAAGTTAGGCAGGCTGACTTTGTAAAGAAAAGCAGTTTATTTAGCTCAGTGTTTTAGAGGCTCAAAGTCCAAACAGCATGGTGCAGCCTCTGGCGAGCGCCCCCTTGATAGGAGCACATGTTTGTATGTGTGTCTCTTGTAGTCTCTCTCCTAAAGCCACCGGGATTCAGTCATGGTGGCCCCACGTTAATGTACTTATGTAATCCTAATCACCTTCCAGAGCCCCACCTCTAAACACTGTAGCATCAAGTTTCTGCCTGCTTAACACTTTTTACAGTGGAGATTAAATTTCAGTTTGGTTGGGGAAGGGGTTCACAAATGATATTCAGTCCATAGCACTACATATCATTTAGGTCAAAGTGGTTGAGTATTGTTCAGATTTTCTCTATTTTAACTCCTTTTTGTTTGCTTGTTTTGGCTACATTGTAACAATTACTGAGAGAGGGTGCTAAAATCTCTAACTGTATTTCTCCCTTTGATTCTTTAAGCTTTTGTTTTTATATTTGAAATTCTAATTCTAGTTATGTAAACATTTATCACTATATTATGAATTGGGGTTTTTTTCTGTTTTTTCAGAATTAGGGATTGAAGCCAGGGGTACTCTATCACTGAACCACATTTCCACCTTATTTTAAGGCAGGGTCTCACTGGGTTGTCAAGGCTGGCTTCCAGCTTGTGATCTTCCTTTCTCAGTCTCCCAAGTTATTGAGGTTATAGGCATGTGCCACTGTGCCCAGCTTGAATTGACCTTTTTATCATTATGTCCCTCTTTAACTGGTAATATTCTGCATTCTGAAGATTATTTCAAGGCTACTCCAGTCTTATGTGCATTGTCCGCATATGTTTCATTTGCTTTCAGCCTCTATGATATCTATACCTAAGTGCATCTCATGTAGATATCACGTAATTGGATCTTTTTCATTCAGTCGGACAGTTTCTGCCTCATTGATAATGTTTTATCTGTTCCCTTTTAATGCGGTTACTGGTGCAGTTGTCCTTAGATCTGCCATTTACTGTTGCTTTCTTTTGAGTCATCTGCTTTTCAATTTCTTTGTTTCCTGGCTTTGAGTTTTTTTGTTTCTGAATTCCATGTTATCTACTACCTTTTAACTATATTAAATTTTTAAAAAAATAGCGTTTTTTTCCTGTGTGAATGTGTGTATCCTTAACTTTTTTTTTTTTCGACAGAAAGGGACGGTGAGAGAGGGAGAATCAATTTTATTCAGTTTTTCACGTGGCTTTTGTTGCTTCAGAACTTTGCAGTGCATATGGTCCTCGCACATGCCAGGCAAACGCCACAACCACTGAGCCTCCATTCCAGCCCTATCCTTAACTATTAATGTTAACATTTCTTTATATAAAATATAAAAACTTTGCAACCATAGAAGCCTGCTTATCGTCTTTTATCCTTCATGCATTCGTTGTTACATAGTATACATACACTTGAACCCAATATAGAGGTATAATTTTAGCTTTAAATATTCATATATATTTTAAAGAAATTTAGATAACAAAGTATTCTTTTATATATACTCATATTCACCATTTCTGAAACTGTATTCCTTCTAGATACAAGGTTCCATCCAGAATTATTCCCTTTGGCCTGAAAAACTTCCTTTAGCACTTGTAGTACAAGTCTGATGGGAACAGATTGTTGATTTTCTTTTATCTGAAATATCTTTATTTCATCCTCCCCCTCCCCCCCTTGCCCAGCACCGGAGATTGAGCCTGAGGTGCTCTACTAATGAGCTATACCCCCAGCCCTTTTTTTAAATTTAATTTAATTTTTAAAGAGGGAGATGGACAGTGAGAGAGAGAACGAGAAAATAAATTTTATTTAATTTTTCATATGGCTTTCACTGCTCTGATACTTCACTGTGTACATGGTGCTGGGGTTCTAACCGCGTCCTTGTGCATGCCAGGCAAGCATTGTAACCACTGAGCTACCACTCCAGCCCCAGTCTTTTTTATTTTGCTTGTGATCCTCCTGCCTTAGCTTTGCAAGTGTTGAGATTATAGGCTTGCACCACCACACCTGGTTTTCAGCTTCATTCTTTCTTATTTTTTTCAAAGAGAGAGAGGGAGAGAGAGAAAAATAGAAAAAATCAATTTTATTGAGTTTTTCATTTGTCCTTTGTTCCTCCAACACTTTGTTGTGTATGTGGTGCTAGCATTTGAACCCAGGTCCTCTTGCATGTGAAGCGAGCACTGAGCCACTGCTGAGCCACCACTCCAGCCCTCATCTTCATCTTTTTTTTTTTTTTTTTTTAAAGAGGGACAGTGAGAGACAGAGAAAGAGAGAAACAATTTTATTTAGGTTTTCACATGGCTTTAGTTGCTCCAACACTCAGTTGTGTACGTGGTGCTGGGGTTTGAACCCGGGTCCTCATGCTTGCCAGGCAAGCGCCGAAACCGCTTCGCCGCCGCTCTAGCCCCCCTCATCTTCATTCTTAAAAGATATTTTCATAATAACAGGATTTACCTTTCACAAATTACAGGATTCTGGTTTGAGGGTTCCCCTCACTTTTTCTAATGCTTTAAAGATATTCTAGTGTCTTGTAACCTCCATTGTTTCTTATGTGGAAATTCATAACAGTCATTCCTATCATTGTTTTCTTGTATGTAATATGTCATTTTTCTCTGATTCAAGATTTTCCCTTTAGCTTTGGTTTGACTATGATGTAGCTAGGGATGGTTTCTTTGTGTTTCCTGTTTAGAATTGACTCACTTCCCTGTATCTATAAATTCATGTTGTTCATCAAATATGGGAAGTTCTTGGCCACATTTCTTTGAATATTTTTTCTGTCCCATTTTCATTGTCTTGCTGGAACTCCAGCTATACATGTGATAAACCGTCCTATTTTGTTCATCAAATCTCTAAATTGTGTTCTCCTCTTCCTCCTCCTTTAAATCATTCTCTCTTTTCTTCAGATTGGATAATTTCTATTACTCTTTAAGTACTGACTGTCATCTCCAATTTTCAGGTAGGTGAGTTTTTTTGTTTTTTTTTTTCCAGATATGTGTTTCATTTCTAGAATTTTTATTTGGTTATTTTTTATGGTAACCATTTCTGTGCAGAGCTTTCTTATCCATTCATTAGAAGAATATTTTAAATTTATATCATTGAGCCGCTTTGAGTTTTGTATGCTAAATCATTATCTGGGATATTTTAGAATGTTTTAGACACCTTTTTCATTGTTGTGATCCAAGAACCATACAAGAACAATTTTAGGAAGGAAAGTTTATTTGGGCGCTCACAGTTGAGATCTTAGTCCATAGGTGGCCAGCTCCGTTCCTCAGGGCTTTTTTTTGGAGAAAGAGAAAGAATCAATTATATTTTATTTTATTTTTCTGGACTTTGTTTCACCAACACTTGGTTGTGTGTGTCGTGCTAGGATTTGAACCAGGTCCTTGCGCATGCCAGGCAAGTGCTCCAACCGCTGGACCACTGCTCCAGACCACAACCCAATCATTTTACCTCAGCCTTCCTGGCTTGTTTCACATGAGCTTTTGTGGACACCTTCCGTCCAGACCATAACATTCTGCTCTGGTCCCTGAAAGCTTATGACAATCTCACAATACAAAATACTTTTAGTCCATCTTCAAGAGTCCCCATAGTCTTAATAGTTCCAAGATTGCCCAAAAGTGCAAGTCCAAAGTCTCTGAGATTCAAGGCGAACTTGCATTGTGAGCACCTATAAAAAATCCAATCAAAATAGTAAATATTTCCATTCAGAAAAATAGGGTCTTAGAAAGAAGGGATGGGACCAAAACAAGTCCAGAATCCAGCTGTGCAAATAAGTCCTGTAGTTCCATGTCCGGCATCTGGAGCACATGGCATTGTGATGTTCTGCCCAAAAAGCTTGTGTACCTCTGCCCCTATGGCTTTGCCAGTTGTAGTCCATGTGGCCTCTGTTGGCTTGTCTCTGATTATTTCCTACAGCTTTCATAGGTATATAATCTACAGTACTGGCATTTCTTAATCTTGGGGGTCTCCACTGCAGCTTCACTGGTCTTTTCTCAAAGAAATTTTACTCCCTTGAGCCTGAGATAGACGTGGTCTTGCTAATTCCTGGGATGCCCTTAAGCTATCTTTTGCCTCTGGGCAAATTCTTTAAAATTTCTTTAGTGGTGGTGAGGTCTTTCAACAGCTCCAACTTCCTTCTCCCCAATTTTACTCCCACCTTTCTTTTCTTTTCTTTTCTTTTTTTTTTTTTTTTAAGAGATAAGGAGAGGGCTGGAGCGGTGGCTCAGCGGTATTGGCGCTTGCCTGGCAAGCACGAGGACCCGGGTTCAAACCCCAGCACCACGTACACAACTAAGTGTTGGAGCATCTAAGGCCATGTGAAAAACTAAATAAAGTTGTTTCTCTCTTTCTCTGTCTCTCACTGTCCCTCTCTCTTAAAAAAAAAAAAGAGATAAGGAGAGGGGTTGGAGCAGTGGCTTGGCAGTTACAGTGCTTGCCTGGCATGCACAAGTACACAGGTTTGAACCCCAGCACCATGTACACAACAAAGTACTGGAGCAACGAAAGTTACATGAAAAACTAAATAAAAAATTGCTTCTCTCTTTCTCTTTGTACTGTCCCTCTTTATAAAAAAAAGGTGAGAGAAAAAAAGAGAAACAATTTTATTTATTTTTTCATCTGGCCTCTGTTTCTCCAACACTTAGTTGTGTATGCGGTGCTGGGTTTTGAACTTGGGTCCGCGTGCATACCAGTCAAGTGCTCCAACTGCTGAGCCCCTTACTCCCACTCCAGCCCCTTACTCCCACCTTTCAAGTCCAAGTTTTTTAATCTTTTGGCTTTGCTTTCTGCTCCTCATTAGTATAAGAAATTTGGCTAAATGCCACCTGCAGTGTCCATCACCCCCTGAATACTATGCTGCCTAGAAATTTCTGCTGCCTAGAAATTTCTTCTGCCAGATTAAGAAGTCCATCGCTTTTAAAATCAGCCTGACAAAGTCTCAGGACACAGGGAAAATACAGACAACTTCTTAGCTAAAACATAACACAAATGGCCTCTAGGCAAGTTTCCAGTAGAGTTCCCCCTTTTCTCTGAAACTTTTTGAGCCCTGTCTCTGTTTTGCAAAGCCCTATAGGCATTCTGATCTTCTGAGCCCCCACCAGAATCTCCCATTAAGCTCTGCTTACAGCAGTCTAAAGGGTTTTGAGTCTGCGTTGCTCAACATCTCAAAATTCCTCTCATAAATTCTGAAAAGCTCCAAAAACTTCTAAACCATATGGTCAGGTTAGTCACAGCAATGACCCCACCGCTGGTACCAATTTCTTTTTGAGTCAGCTTTTTCATTACTGTGACACAAAAATCCAACAAGAACAGTTTTTGGAGGAAGAGTTTATTTGGGGAGGCCATGGTTTCAGAGATCTTAGTCCATAGGCAGTGGCTCCATTCCTCAGGGATCCTGGTGAGGCTGAACATTGTTGGGGACCGACCTCAACATGAGGCCCAGCTGGCTTGTAAAAGATTTGGTGGTAAACAACTCTGTCCCAGCTGGCTTGTATCTTCCCTAGCAGCAGATTGCCTGACCACATGACTAAGCTATTTGGCCACTCATTTGTTACAATTGGATAAATGTGTTTGCACTGTACCCCTATTGGTTGTTGTAATAGATAAATAGAGTAGCGACTAGTCAGGTTAAAAGCAAAGAAGCAGAGAAGCGAGAAGCAGCGAAGAAGCAGAAGCAGAAGCAGAAGCAGAAGCAGAAGC
>PVKS010022615.1:0-33491 GCA_004027875.1 Aplodontia rufa | reverse complement strand
GGGCTCCTGGCCTGTACCCTCACCTGCCCACCTGCCAACCTGCACTTCTGCTTCTTCACCTGCCTGTGACCTGGTCCTGTCAGGGGGAGCCTGGGGGCCCTGCGGCTGAAGGTGCGCCTGACTGAGGACCGTGTGCTGCCCTCCCAGCACTACCAGCCCCTCACAGAGCTGCTCCTGGAGGCCGTGCGGGGGCCCGCAGAGGTGGGTGTGCAGGAGGTGACTGCCCAGGGCCGCCGGGATCTGGGTCCGAGGCCTCCCCTGCCTCAGGGAACCCCATTTGGGCTCTGCTTGGGGTCGCAAGGCCCCAGGTTACCTTGGCTTTCCGTCCCTGCCCAGGAGGACATTGCTAGCCCTCTGGCTGTGCTGGAGGAGGTGGCCTCTGGGGACTGCCGCAGGGACCTCGCCACCACGCTGGTGAAGCTCTATCTTGGCCAGGGCCTGGCTGGGCCCTTCCTGGACTACCTCACTCGGCGTGAGGTGGCTCGGACCAGTGAGTAGCCACGCAGCACCTGAGCTCTCCCCAAGGCTGGTCTGTGGGAGGCTTCCTGGGGACAGCCCCAGGGGTCCTTAGGCTGAGGGTGGGGGGCTCCATTCATGTGGGTCCCTGTGCCGGCCCCCCCCCATCAGCTGCTGGTTTTGCTACTTGTGGGCTGTGTGGCCTCAGGCAGCTTGCTTGACTACTCTGGCCGCTGTGCTGCGAACAGAGTTGGTTTTTGGGTCTCCCTGATGATTATGGCTCCTACCCTGGGTGACGGGGTAAGCTGGGTCCAGCCTGCCACCTCCCAGTAAAACTCCCACTGTCCTCCCAGCCGACCCCAACACCCTCTTCCGTTCCAACTCTCTGGCTTCCAAGTCAATGGAGCAGTTCATGAAGGTGAGGGCATCCAGGGGGCCCAGGTGGCAGTTCCCACAAGGGATTCTCTTCCCAGTGCCACCTGGGTCCCAGAGCTTGGCTGGCCTCGGTGACGCTGGTGGCTACACTGGGGTGCTGGTGGTTGGTGGCTGGCTCTCCCTGGGAGGTGCCCATGGACACTCCTGGCCTCCCTAAATCTCCCCCTACAGGGCCCCACCTCAGCTCAGGGAACCCCCTGACCCTCATCCCACCCTATGCCCCCAGATCAGGGTGCCCCCTCCCCCTCCTGGCCCTCAGGGTGCCCCCTCCTCCCTTCTGGCCCTCAGGGTGCCCCCTCCCCACCCGGCACTCAGCTCACCTGTGCCCCCCCAGCTCGTGGGCATGCGCTACCTGCATGAGGTCCTCAAGCCCATGGTCAACCGGGTCTTCGAGGAGAGGAAGTACGTGGAACTGGACCCCTGCAAGATGGACCTGGGCCGAGCCAGGTGAGCAGAGCCCAGGGGCCAGCGCTGAGCCTCCCATGGCCCCTTACTCGCGGGAGCCTTGTCCAGCGGGGCTTGGAGCCCTGTCCAGAGCCCAGCTCTGCCACCACCATGCCTCAGAGATTTCATCTGACACTCGGGCTGCCCTGAGACTGCAGGGGAGCAGGACGGTGCCTGGGAGTCGTTCCATGCCTCTGTAGGCTGCTCCTCCTTTCTTTCCGGAATATTCTCCCCTTCAGCAGGGCAGGACCAACGGGTTGCTGGGTAGTCAGTCCATCTGTCACAGCGTGGTTGGGACAGGAGAGGGTCTTTCCAAATCTTCTGTCCACCACAGAGGCAGGCATCAGGACACTTTTTTACAGTTGAGGGAACAGAGGCTCAGAGAGGGGAGGCCATCTGCCTAAGGTCACACAGCTGGGAAGCTGCAAAACAGGTACTTGAACCCAGACCCTGAGCAGAGGAGCAGAGTCCATCTGTGAAACTCCAGGGTGGGGCTTTCCCTAGCATGCCCAGAGACTATGGGAGGCTCAGAGGGCACCCAGGGACCTGGGAGGGGAAGGGGAGGCAGACGCTGGGGTTGGCAGTCCTGAGCCCACAGTATTAGCCTGACATCTATTTGCAAGTTGACTCTTTGAGCCTCAGTTTCCTTTTCTGTTCAAAGGGAACAATCAGGCTACTCAACACTTCAGTTTTTACTGAGAGCAGGTGACACAGTGCCGGAGACCCTAGCCCAGGGCGCAGTGATCAGGTCAGGGCACAGTGGGGCTGAGACCCTTTGGCAGCTTCCAGGAGGTTCTCTGTGCTGATCTGGGCTCAGCAGACCCTTGGCCTGAAGAGGAAGAGTGAAAGGGGGGAAGAGCGCTACCTGTCACTCACTCAGCAGAATGACTGTCGGATGTCAGGCTCTGGGCCCAGCACAGGTGAAACAGCAGAGAACAGAGGGACACAGACCCCCTCCTGCAGGGAGACAGAAAACCAGCAATCTGTGGTCAGCAGAAGGGAGGAAGAAGCAGGAGAGGGTCTCCTGATACTCTGTGGGTAGCGACGGGACATTCAGACCAAGTCTCAAAGGCAGCGGGGGAGTCACGCGGAGATTTGGCAGAAGGATGTTCTGGGCAGGGGAACAGTCAGTGTGAAGGCCCTGTGGTTCCTGCTGAAAATGCACCAAGCCAGGGCCTGTGATGAGCAAGGCAGCAGGGATGGCTGCTTTGAGGAGGTGACATTCACGCTAAACACAGGGAGAAGAATGTCCCAGGGAAAGGGGACAGCCAATGCAAAGGTCCTGAGGCTGGGGTGAGCTCAGAAACATCAAGCAACAGCAAGAAGTGCACTGGGCCAGGTGGGGAAGCTAAGACAGGAGGATCGGAAAGTTTGAGGCCAGCCTCAGCAACATAGGCCCTAAGCAACTTAGCAAGAAGCTGTCTCAACATTTAAAAAATCTAAAAAGGGCTGGGGATGTGGCTCAGTAGCTTGAGTGCCCCTGGGTCCAATCCCCAGTACCATTAAAAAAAAAAAAAAGCGTGGTGGGTGGGTTTGCAGCCAGAAGGTGCTGAACTCCCAGACTGAGGGAGTCTGTGGCCCCCAGGAGGATCTCCTTCAAGGGTGCACCCTCTGAGGAGCAGGTGCGGGAAAACAGCCTGGGGCTGCTGACCGGCTACCTGGGGCCCATCGTGGACGCCATCGTGGGCTCCGTGGGACGCTGCCCGCCCGCCATGCGCCGCGCCTTCAAGCAGCTGCACGTGCGCGTGGAGGAGCGCTTCCCGCAGGCGGAACATCAGGTGGGGCCCGCGCCGCAGGCTGGGGAGGGGCGGAGACTCAGGCAGAGGTGGGCCAGGGCTCAGGGATCCAGGCGAGTGGGATGACAAAGACAGTGACGATGATGGCAGTTCACGCTGCGTGCGTCTTCTACGTGGGCGCCTGGGAGTGATTTACATCTCGGTCATCTTATCTGACCTTCACGTCCACCATGCAACGCGGATTCCGGGATTCTTCCCATTGTACAGAGGAGGAGACTGAGGTCCAGAGAGGTGAAGCTGCACATCGAGGCAGGGCTGGTGCTGCGGGGACTGCGCGCTCGGAGCTCTGCTTAGCTCCAGCTATGGGAGAGGGCGGAGAGGGCGGAGAGGGGTGCAGATCTGGGCTTCACCACACTGCGGATGCGGAGGGGGTCAGGCAGGCGCGGGGCAGCAGGGAGAGGTGGAGACTGCGGCCGACCACAGCTCCTCGGGCTGCAGCTCCTTAAGGGGCCACGCGGGAACGGAGGCCAGTATTGCCACAGCTTCCGCGTGGGTTTTGAAAGCCAACCTTCTGGATTCCGTGTGGCGTCTCCATAAATGTTGGCACCGATCGGCCTGAACAAACAGAAGTTAGACACTTCAGATGCAGCGTTACATATTTGTGGTTGGACTGGTTTAAGGCTCAGCACACCCTCGGAGTTGGCTGTCACCTGCGGAGGCCATCGGTGGAGACTATCTTCTGCAGGGCTAAATGGCAGGAGGTTCACTTTGCAGGGCGATCCGAGGGGCGCGCGGCGTCGGCAAGCACTTTTGATCTATGCCACCTCCCCCTCGGCACTTCCTGTTTATACACCGGGAAACTGAGGCCCTGGCCAGGAGTCGTGGACCCAAACCTAGTTTGACTCCCAAGAGGGGTGGCCCCTCCCCCTCCCCCGCTGAGCCGCATGCGCACTGACACCTCACTGTGCCTGACTCTCACCTGCGCTGCGCGGGAAGTGTTAAGTAGAACACAGCTGCGACAGGAGCGGGACAGGGAAGGGGCAGCCAGCTCACAGGCGGCCCAGCCCTGTCGGGGAAGCCAGTATCAGTGCCACCCAAGTCCTCAGCTTCCCAGGTGGGCAGGCAGCAGGGACCCTCGGGCCCATGAGGGAGGGGGACACCCCCAAGGAAGGAGGGAGTTAGCGAGCTGAGGCTGAAGACGAATTCACCCCGCATCCTGTCTGGCGGGAGGTGGCGACTTTGGGGACAGCTCAGGATTCCTGATGGGAGGGGAGAGACCCTTCCTCTGGGAGACCCCAGGTGCCCAGCTCCTGCAGGGCTCACTGTCCAGACCGAGACGCCTCGGAGGCGGCCACCCCCAGGGAAGGCCTTGAGTCGCTGCGACTGCCACCCCTAAATAGACCAGGGTCGCCTCCTGGGGCTCAGTACAGCCGGCGAGAGCGAGCACAGCGGATTGGCCTGGTCGGAGACGCGCCCCCTCCTCTGCAGGGGCCAGGGCTGGGGGGTCTCAGGCTGGGGCAGGGCGCGCATGGGATGCGCCCTGGAGCCTGCTGAGCTGAGTTCACTGCTAAGCCTGTTTCCTCTTCTGGAAAGCCGGGGTAACAGTACAGGTGCCCTGGGCTTTTTGAGGATTAAATGTGACGATTCAGGTTTAGTTCTTGGCAGTCATCAAGTGCTTCCGGTTCTCTGGTGTTCAATGACAAGAGGTTCTGCTTCCTCGTGTAAAATGGGAATGATGATGGTGCCTTCCTGGTGGGGCTGTGTCCTTATCACAGCAAGGATATTTGGCTAAATCTGATTTTGCAGGATGAGTAGTTACCCCATTTCCCAGCTGGAGAAACTGAGGCCCACATAGGGAAATCTCCACCCCCCTCCCCTGCAGGCCAGGATGGCCTCCTGACCCACCTCCTGTTCTGCTTCCCTTTCCACCACCAGTTCTAGTCTTTGCTGCCTCAGTTTCCCCGCTGGGGAGTGGCTCTGGGGGTCCCTCTCACCTGCTCTCCTCTGCAGGATGTGAAGTACCTGGCCATAAGCGGCTTCCTCTTCCTGAGGTTCTTCGCACCGGCCATCCTGACGCCAAAGCTCTTTGACCTCCGGGACCAGCACGCGGACCCCCAGACCAGCCGCTCACTGCTTCTGCTTGCCAAGGTTCCGGCAGCGGGGTGCTCCCTCCTGGGTCCTCCTCTCTTGCATGACAGGCACAACACTGAAGGCCAGACTTGCATAAACCCCAAAGGAGACCCCAAACTACCGCTAGCACTCCAGCGGGGGTGTGAAGGAATCATGCTTTCCAATTTCCCTTTTTATCATGAAAACTCAACCCTGGCAGGCGGAGTCTGGAAGCAGGCTACAGCAGTCATTTACACCTTAGTATGAATTAGACCATCCTTGGCAAAGTGGCCACAACTTGAGGTTCTGAAAGGCTCTGGAGTATGGGATTGGGCAGTTCTGGGTGGGTCCAGAGTTGAGAGGGAAGAGAATAAGGGGACTGGGATGTGGATATCACTCAAGGCATGTGATATGAGCCTTCTCCTTCCACTGAGCACTGATTTGAGTTCGAGGGCCCTGGAGCCCCATTCTGGGTCCACAGAGGGCCCTCCACTTGCAGTGATCTTGGATCTGGCATCTGCTGTCCTTTGCCCAGGCTGTACAGAGCATTGGAAACCTGGGCCAGCAGCTGGGCCAGGGCAAGGAGCTGTGGATGGCGCCCCTGCACCCCTTCCTGCTGCAGAGTATCACACGTGTGAGAGACTTCCTGGACCAGCTGGTGGACGTGGATGGGCACGAGGGTGAGTTCCTGTGGCACCATCACACCTGGCTTGTTATGCCATCGAAAGCACTCAGGACCTCAGCTCCTCAGGTCCCCAGGTCCCCAGGTCCTCAGCTCTGAGACTGTGGGCCTGCAGGTCTGCTAGTCAGTCAACTAACATTCCCTGGCAGAAATGCTAATGCAGAGCTCAGGCTTGGTCCTCCAATCCATCTCAGCCCACTCAGCAGTGTGGCTTGGCAGGTACACCATCAACAAATACCTACCAAGTGCCTATTATAGATAGTCACGGTCTAGGTTCTTGAGATATAGCAGTGAACAAGCTAGAAGAAGATCCTGCTCTCATAGAAGTTTTATGCCAGTGGACTGTAAGCAAAATAAATAAGTGAAGTATGTGGTGTGCTAGGGAGCTGTGAGTGCCGAGGGAAAGAACAAGAGGGACGGAAGGGCCTGGAGGAGGTAGTGGCAGATTGAACTTTTGGATTGGGTGGACAGAGTGACTTCATTAGGTGACATTACAGTAAGGCCTGCAGGAGGACAGAGGGCCGTGAGGAGCCTGGGGGAAGAGGTGTGCAAAGGCCCTGAGGCTGGAGGAGTGCGGGCGGTGGCGAGTAAGAGGGAAGGAGGAAATGAGGGGGTTTGCAGCGGGAGGCCCAGGCTATGGCATAGTCAGAGCCAAGTCCCACTGGAGCAACCCGTGGGAACAAAGCCTGGGCCTGGCAGCCTCAGCTCCCTCCCGGGGGTGCTGGGGAGGGTCTGCCCCTGGCTCCTGGGGTGGTGGAAACCAGGGGCTGGCTCCCTTGCTGGCCGCCCATGACACTGCCTGCAGGTCCCTGGGGTGGGAGAGGGACCAGGGCCGGTTTTGCCCCCGGCCCTTCCCCACCTCCGTGGTGCCTGGCCTGGGGACCCAGGGGAGTCCAAAGCCACCGTCTTCCTCTTCCTGCCTTATGGCCATCCGGAGGGGCCCTGGGCATGCTGGCAGGGCGGTGGATCCTGAGTGGAAAGGGCCCACTGTCCCCACCTCCCTTCCTCATTTTCCAGAGGCTGGAGGCCCGGCCAGGGCCCTGGTCCCGCCCTCCATGACCCTTCGAGAAGGCTACCTTCTGAAGCGCAAGGAGGAGCCGGCCGGCCTGGCCACCCGCTTCGCCTTCAAGAAGCGCTACTTCCGGCTCAGCGGGGAGGACCTCTCCTACGCCAAGAGCCCCGAGTGGCAGGTGGGAGGCCGGGGGCTTCCCGAGGAGGCCTCCTTGCAGAGGGAGCCGAGGCCCCGCAAGGCTGCAGGGCACTCAGCAGCTCCAGACCCACAGCTCAGGGCCGCTGAGGCCCGGGGCAGGGGCAGGCTGGTCCTGCGCACGCTGACCTCCCGGCTCCTGCGGAGGCGCTGCCGCTCAGGCCCTCCCTGTGAGAGGACGGGGTGGGGACAGCGCGCACGCCCTGCCCTTCCTGCCGCATATCACACAGACGCGGGTGTGACAGGGGGGCTCGCTCTGCGGAGGCGGCTGGGTAGGCTCGGTCCAGGCGTCCACTCCCTCGCTCATTCACTCAGCAAACGCTTGCTGGCCGCCTCCCACCTGCCCGCATGCCCTTGGGCATGTCCTTGGCAGTGGCCACAGGGGCTGGCATTCCCAGCCAGCCCAAACCCGGAGCGTGCTGGGCCACCCGCTCCTGCGTGCACACCCGCTGGCAGAGACCCACACCCGTCAGGGACCCAGTCCCCCAGGGGACCCAAATGCCATTTCTAGTTTATTAATAGAGATTTTCCAGGCGTCAAATCCCCGGTTCCCATTCTGGCTCCAGCACAAGTGCCCTTAGAAGGGTCATTGGAGAGAATGTCACCCTGACCTGGGAAGTTTGTGGTGATGATTAAATAAGTTGATTAATGAGAGCGCTCAGGTCGCTTCCCAAGCAGCTCTGACGAGGGCCAGGACAGAGGCTTCGCGAAGCCGCTCAGAGCGCAGTGGGCGGGACGGGGGGACTCAGCGAGGAGCGAAGGGACGTGCGCACTGGGCACAGATGTAAGGGTTGATGTCCGCTTCGCGAGGGCTGCACCCGAGGCACACACCCTGGGGACGCTGCCCTGGGCGCCACCCTGCCCTCTCCCCAGGTGCTCTCCTCCATCCCGGTGTCGCGCATCCGCGCCGTGGAGCGCGTGGACGAAAGCGCCTTCCAGTTGCCCCACGTGATGCAGGTGGTGACGCAGGACGGCGCAGGGGCGCCGCACACCACCTACCTCCAGTGCAAGGTGAGGCCGGGCCCGACGGGGCGGAGGGCTCGCCTTGGGTCCCCGCCGCCTCCTGAGCGCCCCCTCCGCCTGGCAGAATGTGAATGAGCTCAACCAATGGCTGTCGGCCCTGCGCAAAGCCAGCGCCCACAACCAGGACAAGCTGGCCGCCTGCCACCCGGGTGCCTTCCGCAGCGGGCGCTGGACCTGTTGCCTCCAGGCTGAGCGCACAGGTGAGGGGCAGGGGAGACGCAGGCTCCGCCCTTCCCGCCTGTCAATCAGCGGGAGTCCCACTTGGCCTGAGCGGGCTGTGGGTCCTTTGGCGAGTTCCCAAACCTCGCGGAGCCTCAGACTCCACTGTGAAATGGGGATTCCTCTGAGGATTAAGTAAGTTAATATAGCAGAGTGCCTAGAACGCTGCTTGGCTCACGGTGCTCTAATGCAAGGTACCATTTTTACTGTCCCGCGTAGACAGACATCCTGTCCTCGCTCTCCAGGAAAGCTGAACAATTATTCGGATTAATTATATGCGTACCAGGGATTGAACCCAGGGGCCCTTAACCACATCCCACATCCCCAGCCCTTCTTCATTTTTTTGTTTTGAGACAGGGCCTTGCTAAGTTGCTGAGGCTGGCTTGTGATCCTCCTGCCTCAGCCTCCTGATTCGCTGGGATTTCAGGCACCTGGCTAAATAAATACTATTATTGTTATTGTTATTCTGGTGCTGGGGATCAAGCCCAGGGCCTCCTGCGTGCTCAGAAAGCACTCTACCACTGATCTCCACCCTCAGCCCCAACCAGAGGCTTTTGGGACTCAGATCCAGTCCCAGGGTAGGGGGATCCAGGAGGGCTTCCTGGAAGAGGTGCTGCTTGATGAGGCCTGAGTGGAGCCCCATGGGTGAGGAAGTGCTGCAGGCATAGTGGGGGGAAGGAGCACATACAGTCCAGGGAGCAGCATTGGGTTTGGGTGAGAGTGGAGGCAGAGAGGCCAGGGAGGAGGCTGCTGGGGGAGCCCAGAGGAGTGGCAACCCGGGCTTGGCAAGAGCAAAGGGAGTGGGACCCCACAGAAGGGTGGGTTTGACGGGGGATATTAGAGCAGGGTATGGTGACAGCTGGGCTAGGGGACTTCTGGCAGGAGAGGGAGGAGCCTGATGATGCTGTGTCCCCCTCAGCTGCCGGGTGCAGCCGCACACACTCAGCCATCACCCTGGGGGACTGGAGCGATCCGCTGGATCCTGATGCTGAGACTCAGAAGGTGTATCGGCAGCTGCTCCTGGGGCGGGACCAGCTCAGGTGGGTGTCCCCTTTGTCCACTGCCATTTCCTGTGATCAGCTGGGTCAGCTGGTCACTGCTGTGCCCGTGTTGGTTCCTTCTATACACACTAGCTCAGCTTGCTGGGCCCGGGGACCCGGTGTCTACACAGTCAGGGCTTAGGTCTCTGCAGGGTCCCAATGAAGAACTGGATCTTAACTATCTTTTAATACTGGAGCCTCAGGCACGGTTCACATAAAATCCTGGGCTCCTGAGCCCACCATGTGACCTGGGATGTGATCCTTCCGGTCAAGTGTTATTTAGTGACAGAGATTTGTCCCAGCACATTATCAAGTGGGTTCAGCTGGAGTCAAGTCCTGGGTCTGTGATACTGAGCGAGTTGCTGGACTCCTCTGCAGCCCAGTTTCCTCATCTGGAAAATGGGGATAATCTCAGTAGCTGCCTCAAAGTGTCGTCCTAAGGAGCGGATGAGAAGATCCAGGCAAAGCTATCTGTGGGCATTTGGACGGGTAGTTAGCTTTCAATCCACAGTAACAAGTATCGTCATGCTGTGTGACCTTGGGCAAGCTACTTTCTCTCTCTGTGTCTCTCTGATCTGTAGAACAGTGCTAAAAGGAAGCACCTACGCCACATACATTTGTCGTGATGATGAATATAAAGGACTTAGCGTGGTGTCTGGCACGTGTGAGCCTTTGCCATGATGGTGGTGATTCGCGGGCACCCATATTTCTCCTGCCATCAATAGGGAGCAGGGCTGGGAATCATAGGCCGACCTTGTCTTTCTCCCTTTCAACTTCCAGGATGAAATTCCTGGAGGATTCCAGCGGGGACACAGGTCTGGAGGCAGACACAGGCAGGGGTCCCAGTGCCACCCATGGTAAGGGTTAGGGAAGTCCTGTTCTTTTCCCTCCTGGTCACGTCCCCACAGCTTGCCAAGTAGACCCCTGGCTCCTCCCTCCCACTCGCCCTCCTGTTTCCAGAGTCCTGGGGACTCTAGGGGCACAATGCAAGTCTGCAGCAGGAGAAAGCCATTGGGACCGGGTGCCAGTAGCCGCCCTAAACCAGCCAAGTCCCTGTGGTCCTCTTGTCTCCCTCCCAGGGACCCACTCTGAGGTCCTGGACTGCCAGAGAGCAGCAGCTGCCCGACTGCTAGAGGTGCTTGCAGACCTGGATCAAGCCCATGAAGAGTTCCAGTGGCAGGGGCAGGGCAAGGTGGCCTGAGAAGTGCCAGACTCAGTATGAAAGAAGGAGCAAGGAGCCATGAGGCCTCTGCACTGTACCATGGCCCAGGAGCCTCCTTGCAGCTGTGTGGTGCCTCTTCTGGGCTGCTTCTTGGAAACTCAGAGACATTACCAGTCCTGTGCTACCTTCTGCTCAATGAATCGAACTCTCTGGCTTGAGTTATGCTGTTGTGACTTTTCTGAGCCTGGAATCTCTACTTCACTGGATTAGCTTCTGCCCACACCTCCAAAGCCAACCGGCCCTGAGCTGCTGGATGCAGCTCTACCTGAAATCCCACGTGGCCTTGTTGCCCCAGATAGCATCGAATGGGCTCAGCCCTTCCTATTTTCACATCTTCTCATCCCTGTCACCTCACTTCCTTCTGCCCTTGACCGAGGGCCCCAACCCCAGCTCCCAGGATCAGGTGCCCTCTGGAAGAACTGAGGCTGGGAGCCCGGTGTGTCAGATTCATAGCCCAAAAGACCTTGGGCCAGACTCTTACCCCATTTTGAGCCTCAGTTTACCCTGTCTAAAACAAGGGAGTGAGCCTAGCTCTGTGGCTTTCAAACTGGATTCCAGCTAGGTAGCTCAGGGGTGAAGGAGGTCTGAAGTCCACCTCTTGGGCTGTTTGCTAGAAATACAGATTCCTGGGGCCCTGTCAACCACTGATCTGGAGTCTGCGGATTTGAGGGGCAGGAATTGGGGTTTTTCACCACTTCTCCAAGTGATGTGGGTGAACCTAGGGTCTGAGGGTCACAGGACTGGACAGTGGGCAAATTTATATGTTGGGTGTTGGGGTGAGAGTTTTGAGAAGGGCCACAGACTACAAAGTGTTCGGAAACACCCAGCTGGCAGAATTGGAAGGGCTCCCAAGGCGTTTCTGGTTTTGAGCGACTCGATTGCGGGCAGAAACAGGCCTGGCTGGCCAGGCACCAAGCGCACTAGGAATGAGCGCTCTTCCGCGGGTGGCCAGCAGGGGTCGCCAGGAACCGCAGCATCCTGTTGCCGGGGTTCACCTTTGACCCGGGATCTGTCCCTCCTCCTCGAGGACAGGGTCTGGGGCTCAGAGGTTCCGATGGGCTGATCACAGTGTGTCCCAGCTGCCCCGTAAGTTTCCAGAGTCTCCTCGTCTCTTGTCATTAGGGAGCCTACCCAGGGAACTCACTACCTGGTGCTCTTGTGAAACCTCAGGCCACTGTCCCCTCTGCATTCTTGGGGACTCTGCTTTTGCGCCACCCACCCACCTACCTTTCTGCTCCAGGACATGAGAACTCCAGGAATCCTCGCTTCTTCTCCAGCTGCCCGAGGCAACGGCCCTGAGGTTGCCATTCTCAAAGCCATCACTCCCAATGTCCCGCTCCCCACCTTTGGCAGGAAGAGACTGTGCGGGCGAGGAGGAGAAAGGCCATTTATTTCTCCACCCACAGTGGGACTGGTAGGTTTTCAAAAGAGCAGTCGCTGGCGTCCCTTTAATTCTTGGCTGACTTCCACCGCGGCAGCCAATCAACAGAGGCGGAGCTGGTGAGTTGCCTGGGCAACGGGCCCCTGGTTGGCCGGAGATTGTCAACCACCCCACCGCCCACTCCCAGGGAGAGGGAAAGTAACTCTTGGCTGTCCGCTGTCCCCCTTCAACGGCGCGCCGGCCTCATCTGACCTCCTGTGGCTCCGCAAGCCAGAAACTACAGCCTTGGCATCTCAAAGAGGGGAGCGATCTGGCGGCGAGGATGCGGTGGAGGAGAGAACAGAGCCTTTATCTGGGCTGGAGATGGGCCGGGAGGAGGGGTCAGGGTCCCAGAAGGGGAAAGAGACAGACACAAGCACAAAATAAAGATGTCCCTCGCTGCTGCTCGCTCTGATCCATACCTCTGTAAAGGTAGTCAGTAACCTGAGGCCTTCCACCCAGGGGGCTGCAGTGCCCAGTCAGTGAGAGGCAGAGGCACAGGGCTAGCCTCGCCTCCCTGTGAACCCCAGGAGCCCCAGCAGGCCCCTTAGTGGGAATGGACACGGGTGTCACCGGCTCTATCTCTTCTCCCCCGCTCTGGGTCAAAGTAGAGGCACGTGGTGTGCGTGCATGTGTTCAAAAGGACTCGTGTGTGAGGGATGGGTCGCTGTCCTTTTTTTGGTAGGGAGGTCGCTGTGGTTTCAGGAACCCTCTCTGCAGCCTGTTTTGGGAGCTGCAGTGGGAGCTGACTGGCCTGTCATCTTCCTGTCACCCCAGCGGCCACTAGCCAAGCCTCCGGAATGCTTCTGCCTGCATCCAGGCAGGCTGCCGCCCCAGCCCTGAGCATGGGCCCCCCAGGGCACACCTGGCCCGGCAAAGCAGGAGTGACTGCGGGCAGGAGTGGACCTCAGGCCTTGGCAGCAGCCTCCGACACCCCCTGCGCGGTGAGCTCAGCCAGCACGTTGTCTAGGTAGCTGGCGTCTGGGTAGCCATGGCCCGTGAGGTTGGAGCCAAACTCCGTCTTGTGGTGGATCTCGTTCCACACCACGGTGTCCGACTCGCCCGTGGTGTTGGAGGTGCCGATGGTGAAGATCAGCCTCCGCTCCCACGCGGTGATGAGCAGCCTCAGCACCTGCACGGGGGGCGGGGCAGCGGTCAGGGGCAGCCCCATCCCGCCTCCGCCTCCGTTCCGCAAGACTGCTGTAGAGTAAGGGTCTCAAACTGGTGGCCCCCATTGGCCACATTTGGCTTAGACCCCACACTGTATTGCCACCTTGTGAATTAGTTGGGAACATTTGGAAGCCTGGGGATTTCACATGAAGATCTAAATGTCTGGCTTCTCTTGGAAAAGAAAAAGTAAAATCAGACAACCATTCAAGGGTTTGAACTGCTTGGGTTCAAATCCCAGCTCTGACACCACTCAGTTGCTGTGTGGCCATGGGCAAATGACCTGCCTTTTCTGAAGCTTCATCTTCATCTGTAAAATGGGGTCTAGAGAGATGAGGCTGTGATTGAGGTGTTTGTGGTTGATGCCATGGGAACGCAGGGTTGGGGAGAAGTGAGGAGCAGTGACTGGGGATAATGGGGACAGTGGCTGGGCTCCCTGCCTGTGTCCATTCCCTACGCCCTCGTGGGCACCCACCTTCCGGCCCTTCTCATTGTTGGGCAGATAGCAGTGGCGCGGGAAACCTCTGGCGGTGAACTTCTTCCCCGGATTGGGGTGCTCAGGGCCCTGTGGGGAGGAGCAGCAGGGACTTAAACCATAAACAGGTGGGGAGGGCTCTGGAGGGGACAGTTGAGGTGAGGCCTCACCTGAATGCCTGTGGGGATGTCGTAGACGATTCGGATGGTCTGGGTGTCAGCGAAGCCGGGCAGCGAGTGGGGGATGAGATGAAACTCCATCTTCCCGGGTGGCTGAGTCCCTGTCTTCTCCCCATAGATGGCCTTGCAGGTGGGACACTGCAGGCTGCCATCCTGGGGTGGGGAGATGGGTGTGAGTACCCAGGTGTTTGTCCCCTGCCCGCTCCCCCTCCAGCCTATGCAGCTCACCTTGTTGCCATTGGAGTACATGGCCACCAGACACAGCAGGTGGTACATGTGGCCACAGCGGCCCAAGCGGCCCACGAGCTCAGGCCGCACCCCCTTGTGCCGCAGCACGCCCTCGTAGCCCGAAGCAGTGACCAGCCGTTCCATGCAGATGGTGCAGTCCTGGGGGCAAGAAGGGAAGCTGAGGAGCGGAGGAGAGACAGGGCACCTCCCAGATCAGCGCTGGCCTCGGTGGCGCAGGACTCTAGGCCACCATGGGCAGCACATCTCCCTGCTTGTGGCACCCACTTGGCAAACAAAGAGAGGACACCCTCCTATTTCAACTCGGACAGATCCCAGAGTAAGGAATGGCTCCCTCGCTCTCCACCAGCTCCAGGTGTATTAATGGCTTAACTCTCAAAGCAAAACTTAAAAAACATTGGAGGGAAAATGTGACGTGACACTCATCAAAAGATTGATCAATGTGATTCTATTAAACTTGAGCATTTCTGTTCATTAAAAGACTTCACAGGGGGATGGAGCAGTGGCTCAGCAGTTACCACAAGGACGCGGGTTTGAACCCCAGCACCACATACACAAGGAAGCGTCAAAGCAATGAGAGCCACATGAAAAACTAAGTAAAATTGATTCTCTCTCTCTCGTGTCCCTCTTTCTTTTAAAAAAACAAAACCTCATAGAAGTGAAGAGGCAAGGACAAGCCGCAAGGAGGGATCTGTGTTCCCCAAACCCAGGGGAAACTTGGAGGCGGTGAGGGCTGGGCTCTCCCAGCCCAGGCCAGGCCCCTCGCAGGACTCACCTCATCAGGCGGGTTTTTCACCTTCTGCATGTACCTTCGAACCACATCCTCGGGGTTCTTACCTGCAGGGACACGAGGGGGTGGGCTTGAAGGTATCCAGAGTCCACACCCCCGCCCCCAGGCGTGGCTCAGGATGGAGTCTGGGGCAGAGGGTTGGTCAGAGATGCTGGGGTTTGCTGGACACGAACTATAACAGGAGTCCGTGAAGGACAGGGTCGGGGCCGGACCGAGACAGGAGATGCTCCTGGGGTCCCTGGGTCCCCAGGACCCCAGGATGCGGAAGGCGTACTCTTCTTGAGGTGCTTCTTCTTGGTCTTGCGGCACACACCAGGCACACCAGGCACGGGTTTGACGTCGCTCTTGCTTACTGGCGGCGGGTGCAGGATAGGCTTGGGAGCGCGCGTCAGGCACACTGGCAGCCCGGCTGCACACAGCAGGATCCCAGTCATCCCTGTGGGCGGGGAGGGACCGTCAGGGGCGGGGCGTCACCCTCGCCACGCCCACCTACAGTACGCCTTTCCTTCATTGGTGATGAGGCTGCTCCCCCCGCCCATTCAGCCCCACCCCCGAGCTGAAGTCAAGCGCACCCAATACCAGGCAGCGTTCCCCTGGCCCCACCCACCAGCGCGCTAAGGGGCGGAGTCACGGGGTTGATAGGCGGGGCCGCCGCCTTCTGGTCCACTTCTAGGCCGCACCTCACCTGCCAGGGCCGGGTGGATCGGTCCGGTACCGTTCAAGTTCTTCACTGGTAGCGCGGGGACACTGCGGGGATAAGAGTAGAAGCAGCAGCTGGACACCGGCCGCCTGACTACATCTGCCTTCGCTTCTGGCTCTTGGGCACACCCCAAGCTCTTAGTGCCCAACATCCAGAAACTCCGTTCCTATAGTGGCCTCCTATTTGGGGTGTGGTGTGATCAGGACCTCTGCTGTGACTCTATTGGGATGCACCCTTGGACTTAGTGCTGTCCCTCCTTCACCCCACAGCCGGCCTCCTCCCTAAGGAGAGCATTTTGACTCCGTGGCTCCCTTTCACCGGCCACTGTGCCTGAAATTCAACTATTGGCGATTTAGCATCTCTCCAATGTCCTTACATGAGCACTAACCTCCAAGAAACGTTCTAGGAAAGAATTCAGGGATAAAGTAAGTTAGGAAACTCTTCACTTCCTCCCTCCTGGAGATTCACAATGCATCTGGAGCATACTACAGTCTCTGATAAGTCCCCTTCAAGGTTAATAGTCAGCCAGGTTTTTCAAAGACATTTGATGATTTTCTTTTGCAAAATTTACTGACATAAATTACGTGACTAAGGAGGAGGAGCCCCTGGGGGAAAGTATGTTCTGGCTTTTGGGGTCAGCTAGAGCTGCTTAATTTCCCATCAACCACTGCCCAGCAAGTGAGACACAACACATCATTCCGCCTCTCCTAGAGCTGTTTTCCCATCTGCAGATTGGGGATAGTAGGGCACCTCTTTTTTGTTTGCTGTGAGGAATCAGTGAAATTCCACAAGTCTGGGGTGCAGCACAATTCCTAGCACCCAGTAAAGACTCCAGAAGCATCAGCAATATCCCGTCACCCGCATCGTCCCTGCCAAGCGATTTCTCTGCCCTGCTTCTCCATCACGAAGTCAAGGTGTGATTCCTCTCCATCTCTCAGAGGGAACCACAGAAGTCAGCCATGAGCAAGTCACTCCATCTTTTGACCCTCAGTTTCCCTCTCTGTAATGTGAGGGCAATAAGCTTTCATGCAGGGGGTTGTTGGAAGGACCGGACACTCGCATTCTTGAATCTTCACGGCTTTAGCATGAGCTTATGCAAGAGGACGGTGTCCTGCTGCAGATAGGCCTGGAGCCCTGGCTGGATGCATTTGGAAGAGAAAGAGCATTTCCAACTCCAGGGGGCAGCCTGGAGCGGGTGGAGGAAGGCAGGGGACAGTGATAGCTGGAGCAGGAGCTGCAGCTCCTTGGCCAGCCTGATGAGGTCGGAGCCTGGCCAATGCTGCCTGGTCACCTGTCGCCAGCAGGCACAGTTGGCACAGGGGAGTTGGCTGGGGTGCGTCTTCAGGCAAATGGTACCCTTGGCAGGCTTGGGCGTCACTGTGGTGGGTCCAGAAACACAGGCGCACACACATACCCAGGGATCATGTGCCTGCACGTTCTCAGGGAACACACGCTACACACACGCACACAGATACAGGGGTGCATGCATGAAGATGACCATGCAAACCCCCCAAGGAAACACTACACAACACTCCATCTCAGGGAACATGTGACAAGTTCATGTGCACACATTTCAGGGAACCCTCTTCCCCATACAGACACAAACACAGACGCTCGGGGAAGACCCCAAGCAGCAGGAAGTCGTGACACACACATTCCAGGGAGCATGCCAACGCACATGGATTCAGACCTGGACACATGCTTGGAGAATAAATAGCACACAGACACACACACCCCAGGGACACTGCCCCACGTACATACGGAAGGCACACATGCACATGCACACACACTAACCACGGTCGGGGCACAGCTGCACAGGAGAGGCCAGCTCACGCAGACCCACACAGCCCCTGCTATGGCTGCACCCTCCCGGAGACACGGAGCAGACAGCAGATCTGGAAGATGTGCTCTTGGCCCTGGCACAAGTACCTGGCACCTGCAGCCCGCAGAGGGACCTGCCATCCACACGTGGGCATGCACAGACACGCTCACACCACACATGTGGACACGCTTGTGCACACTGTTGCACACCATGCATGGGGACTCAGGCTTGCACTCTGCCCACCCCCGCCACGCAGACACACAGATGCTCAGGCCAGGAGGCCCACACTCTGCATGCGTGCAGGTGTGCAATCACACACAAACATGCGTGCGTGCGCCTGGTGCACAGACCCTCCACTTTGTGACTGCTCAGCCACGCAGAGTGAGCCGGGGCGTTCATCCCAGACCCCTCCAGGGGCTATCCCAGAGCCTGCAGGAGGCAGTAGGGTGACTTACAGCCACCACACACAACCTGTGAGGAAGGTGGATGGGAGGACAGGTGCCCTGGGTCCCATAGAAGCTGGGAGAAGTGCAGTGCCTTGGTTTCCCCATCTGCAATGGGAACAGAGCATTTGAGATCGAGCTCATGGCTGGGTCAGGGCAAGCATGGAGGGGTCTTGCTTTTCCCCTCCTGGCACCCTGCTGGCCTCCAAGCTGACCCTTCTCAGGTCGTCACAATATCCCAGGACCAAACTTCATCCCTCCACATACTTTGGAGGACAGCACAGAGGCATTTAATCAAGCGTCTCCTCTTCCCCACTCTGCCCTTCAAACACCTCCAGCGTGTTTGCACGTGTGCAGCGTGGATGCACGGTTTGAGCTCCTTAACATGCCAGGTCTCCCCACCCCTCTCCCTTTCTTTTTGTCTCATGAGAATGAAACATCCCTCCTATTCAGGACTATCTGTAAAATGGGTGGATAGAAAGATATTTAGCATTCAGCCCATCACTCTGGTCTCCCACCTGTGACAGACATTACTAATCCATCACGGAACTCTCAAACTGAGCAGACTCCTCAACCCAGCTGTCCACAACTTCCATCAATCAGTAAAGCCTGTGTGCTACCTTCAGTCTATGCAATGCACAAAGTCTCATCCAACTGATGACCCTGGTCTTGCTGAGCCTTTGGGCTGGGACCTAGGCAGGGGTGCCCCAGGAAAGAGTGTTTTAGACCATGGCAGCCTTAAAATATCTGGACCCTGCTTTACAAGTCAGTCTGGCTTCTGGGAAGGGCTTTTTAAATACTTATGCCCTGGTGAGCTGGGGGACAGTCCCGAGGTGGCCCTCAGCCCTGTCAATCTGCAGGCCCCCCTGCGAGAACCATGGGTAGCAGAGTTCCCATGACACCCAGCGTGGGAGCTGCCCGGGGCCCCTTTTGATGTGGGATGTGCTGTTTCCTCCTCGTCAGTGAGAACATCCTTCTGCCCTGGACAAGCACATGCCGCCCGGGGCCTCCCAGAAGGGCGACCCATCTTCACCCCTCCCTGGGGCCCAGCCAAGAGGGTCCAAGGAATCCGGACCTTTGAAATCTGCGCTGGCTGAAGCCACACCTGGCTTTCCTAGGACAGGGACGTGTCCAGCTGCCAGACCGGTCTCTGCTACCTTTCCCAGCCTGTATCGGGTCCTGAATGTCCCTTGCTCTTGATCCCCTGTGGCTCCCATTGCTGGAGCAGCATCTGACCATCAATCAGGGCCATGTCTGCTCTTTGAACCTCATTTCCTGTGCACGCACCTGTCACCCACTCCACTCCAGCCACCCTGGTCTCCCTACTGTCCCTCAAACATGACCAGCACCAGAGCCTCTGCATTTGCTGGTCCCTTTCCCAGGATGTCCTCAGGGACTCACCGGACACAGGTCTCTGCTCAAATGTCCCCATAGCGGAGTGACATCCCTGTCTTTGTCCTTACCTTACCCGTTGTTGAGCATGACCAGGCCCTGTGCCATCTGGCCTGTCTCTGCCTCTGTGACCCCATCTCCTACTTTCCACTCTCCACTCTGGACACCTCGGCTGTTCCTCCAAGGTGCACTCAGTCCCCTTGCAAGGGCTTCCACTTGCTCTGTCTTCCCCTGCTCCGGATCCCGAGGAGCAGCTGAAATGACACTTGCTTGGACACAGCTGTCTTGGTCTCTTGACCTCACACCATTTGATAAGCACATAGTAGGTGTTCAACGAACACTTATTGCAGGAGTGGGTTCGGGGGGATATTCTGCACAGATGACTCACGGACACATGCTCAGGTCGCAGTCTCCCCGGGCACTTGAAGTGAGTCCCAGAGCAGGTGTCTCAGAGAAAACTGCCCTGAAGCTTCTAGGCCCTGGGAGGTTCTTTGCTAACATTCACTCAAGCTAAGACACTAAGTAAGGGACATCAGGCAGCGCAGTCCAGCAACTGGCTCTAGGAAACGCTGCCGTCTGCAAGGGGCAGGGTTCCATGATAAGGTTTTGGGCATCACTAAACTAAAGCAAGTTCTCTTACCATGGGTTAAAGACTGGGGCAGGGGGTGCTGGAGCGGTGGCTCAGTGGCTTGTGCTTGCCTGGCATGCACGAGGATGCAGGTTCAAACCCCTGCAGCACGTACACAAAGATGTGTGGGAGCAACGAAGGCCAAATGAAAAACTAAATGAAATTCTCTCCCCCCCCACCAAAAAAAATACTGGGGCAGGAAGCTTTGAGAGAAAAAGTGTCCCCAGGATTAGCGTGGGAATCAGGGACAGGGCTGTGTGGCTTTTCTTCCTGCCAGGGAAGAGCAGATCCCCCTGCCATGGCTGGGAGGCAATGCTCAGGCAGGAGGCCTTCCTGGTGCTGTCCCTCGCCCTCTTCCCTGCCTTTTGCTGTTTGGGTACCTTCACCATACGTTCCCCTGCCGGCCCGTGTGTGTCCCTAACTCCCATCTGCCTCTGCTGCATCAGCTCAGCGGTCGCTGTCCGCACGAGGCTGAGCTGACCACAAAGGGCTTTATCTATCTCTTCTTTTACTCCAAAGGGACAGTGTTTATTTTCCTGGGGACAAAAGCATTTATTATCTTGTTTTCTGGTTGTGTGGTTCCACTCTTATCTCTTCTACCAGATTGTGAGCTTGTGGAAATGTGTCCAACCCAGCCCTGTGACCCCAGGATTGAGGATGACACGGCACAAATGGGCTCTCGGTAATGGAGGAGCAGCCAATTTAAGAAGCTGGTCTACTACTCTGCAGTCTCTTGGGGAGGGGGCGGTGTCCTTAGAAACAGTGATTCCAGATTTAATCTCAGATGTCACTCCCATCCAGAGATATCAAATAACTGACCTGTGTACTATCGCTACCTATCTGGCACCCATGACAGACATCACCAATCAATCCCAGAACTCCTTATTGCTAAGCCACCGGGCAATCTCAGAATCCTTCTCCTCGCTGTGCTCCAGGAGGTCACTACCACTAGGACAGAGGTGTTCATGAGATGAAATCCATCTGACACTTATTTTGCAGATGGTTGCAGATGATGAAATCCAGAGAGGGGAAGTGACTTCACTTAGGTCACCCACATGGTTGGTGAGGGGAGCAGCTGGCACCAGGTCCTGGAGTTTCTGGGTTGGAGTCCAGGATGACCCCCCAGGGTGGTGTGTGGGACCACCTGGAATCGAGTCTTCGGAGGCCTCTGAGCCCCAGAGGTGGGCTGAACCCTTGAGACGTGGGCCTTGGGGTGGCCCAGGCCAGGGCACACTATGCCAGGAGCTGTGTATGTGGGGACAGGTGCCTGGTGTGGTCAGGGATGTAGGAGGCCACCCGGTCACTCGCTGTGAGGCTGTAGAGGTTCCATCTCTGCCTGTGCCTGGCCTCTCTGCTGATGCCTCCTGCCCTGATGTCCACTAGACGGCTCTCATTGCCTGGTGTCCAGCCTCCACCCGGGGCTCAGAGACCTGGCGCGCACCCAGCAGCTCAGCGTCTGGGTCGGGGTGGGTGAAGGCGGGGCAGAAGGGAAAATCTCCTGTGATGGACGAGAAGTCTAGCAGTCCCCTTTTCTCCTTTCTAGAAGTTTCTGCCAGAATCTGGGCCTCCTCTTTTCATCTCCCCTCACCCAGTGCCTAACTTCACCTTACAGCCAAGTATTTGTCCCCATGGTTCTGGGGACCCAACCTGGGATCAAGTCCCCAGGCCCCCTCTCTGCAGACTTTCAGGGCATGGCAGAAAGCATCGGGAAGATTGGGATGGAGTGTCTCATGGGCCCAAATCACCTGATTTGGCATTTGGGGCTCAGATTCGCCCGGGGGCTCAGGGTCGCTCTCCTTCACCTCCGGCTCTCAGGGACTGCTGGCCCTGGGGAACACAGGTAGGGGAGGGGAGGGGAGGCGAGGGCTGGCGGTTCCCACGGCCTGGGCAGCCACGTGGTGCAGCCTCAGAGTGTGGTTTGGCCTCCCAGGGAGCGGGGCAGGAAGTGCTTCAGGTGGGGGCTGGGGCGGGGGAGCATTTGGTTTGACCTTGTGGTGAGGCAGCGGTGGGGGCCAGGAAAAGGGGGGAGGGAGGCCAGCGGCCTGCAGGGACCTGGCGAGGGCAGGACTTTCCAGGTGGCACCTTTGGGGACCATTTAAAGGTCACACCTGCGAAAGAACTGGAGCCACTTGATTCTTGTCAATACCAACCGAAAATCACTGCAAGAAACTTAAAACACACAACAACAGAAAAAGAAGGAAACCACCCACCAGCTCCCAGGCCATCTCCAGCGTGGCCAGCTGCAGACCTTCAGCATTCAGAGTGAGCCTGTTAGAACGGCCACCGGCCACCGAGTGTCTCTCCAGGTCCCCTGGCCCCCGCCTCGGCACAGGAACAGCCTTGCCAGTCTTCAGGGCCCGGCCTCCCCGGCCCCTCATGCCTGCCTTTCCCGCCTGCTGCTCCTCCCTGAGCCAGCCACTCTTCTCCCCAGCCCCTGCCCCAGGACCTTTGCCCAAGCGGTTCCGGCTGCCAGGAGCGCCGCTTCCCAGTTCTCTTTGGGGCTTGCTGCTTTCTTCTCCTTTTCCCCTTTTGCAGGAGCAAGGATGGAGTCCAGGGCCTCACACACGCTAGGCCAGTGCCCTACCACCCAGCCACACCCTTGCCCTGCGGCTTGCTTCTGAATCTCAGTTCGTCTATGCTCAACTATTACCTTGCCTTTATTTAAAATAACATTTCAAACTATTACATTATTCTTAAAAACAAAACAGAATAAAATCACATCTCTGATCGCTTCCTACACCCGCTTTTGCTCCTCTGCAGCAGTTCCTCTCCCTAATGTATTCTAGAAGGCGCTTCCTTTGGGTACTGTCTGTCCCTCACTGGAATGTGAACTTCAGGGAGGCACCCATGGTCTGTTTGGTTCACTGCTGGGTCTCTGGGCCCCACACAGTGCCTGGCACACAGCAGCTCTTTAGTAAGTAGGAATTAATTAATTAAAAGACAGACAAGCATACGCCATACAGAAAGCGTAAAGAAGCCCGGTGCGGTGGCCCATGCGGAGATCCCAGCAGCTCAGGAGGCTGAGGCAGGAGGACTGCAAGTTCAAAGCCAGCCTCAGCAATTTAGCGAGGCTCTATCACAAAATAAAACATAAAAAGAGCTCAGTGGTTAAGCACACCTGGGTTCAACCCCTGATACCAAGGCGGGAGGGGAGGTGGTGGCAAAATGGGGCACATGACGAACAGTTACTGCTCTTGGTGCAGAGAGAGCACTTACAAATCAACACGGAAGCAATAAACAGCCCAGGAGAAGCCTAAGCAAGAGAAGTAAACAAGCCATTGGCAAAAGAAGGGCCCACTCCTGTCTGGTACACAGGAAAGAGTTCTGAGGTGCAACCAGCAGCCAAAGATAGAAGCTTAAACGACCACTCCTGGGCACCCGTAAGGTTGGCAAGGCTGTCCAGGTTGATAGGGAAGGGAGGGAACAGGGTGCGGACTTGAAAATGCAGGCGCTTCAACACCTGGTCTCACGCTGCCAGTGGCTGATGTTGCCAGCCCCATTTCACAGGTGATAAGCACGGAAGACCAGAGAGGGTGATGGTTTCAGCTAGGTCACACAGCTGAAGCTGGGCCTAACCGTGGCCTCTGTAGCTCCACCCATTCCCCTTGGGCTCCCTGACACCCTCTGGACCATGACCCTGAACAGCTTGGGCGAAGGGGCCGGGGCAACTTGGATTTTCAAGCCAAAGTCCTAAATGCTTGACCTCGAGGAAGCCTTTCAGACTTTTAGAGTTTCCTCATTTGAAAATGGAGTTAACGGGACCTGCCACGTTGAGTTTCGTGACAGCTGAGAGGTGATGCGTGTAAAGACAGAAATGGTGCCTGGGACATGGTGGGTGCTCAGTAAATAGCAACAGGTCTGCAGCTGTCCCTCTCCCCCACCCACCACGTGGGATGGAAACTCTGAGTCAGGTTCCTCTGCCCCACAGCTGTGTTCCAGAGTGCTGGACACTGACCTGTCAGGAGACAGGGTGGATCTTCCCCACCTCTGTCTGTTCCCCAGGCCCAGACCGCCAGCTGGCTCCCTGCCCTGGCACAGAGCAAGTGGAACAAACCTCCGGCCAGGTGGACGCTCTGCCCCCACTGGCTGTGTGACGCCCAGCAGGTTAATCCCCCTCTCTGGGCCTCCCTCCTGTTCCCCCTCCAGGTCTGAGGTGGCGGGAGCCCTGTCAGGGCAGTCTGGAGATCCCCCCCTGCCTGGGCACTGGCCAGACTTGCATGCTCATCTGCCCTGCCACCCACACCTGCAGAGGTGGTGGTTGGAGCTGTTTGTCAGTTGGGGAAACTGAGGCTAGAGAGGCAAAGCCACTTGCCGAAGGTCCCCAACCAGGAGGGTGGAGAAAAGGGAGAGGGAGGAGTTGAGAAGAAAAAGGGGAAAAATCCAGGAGAGATGGAGAAAGATCCAGAGCCACAGAGTCAGAGCAAGACTGAGGCCACAGAGCTATGAGGGGACACTGAGAGCTGTGACAAGGGGCTGGGAGAACTGCATCCCCAGAATGCTGACCTAGGATCTCAGAATAGGGCTGTGCGAGGAGACAGCTCTTTGGCGAGGTCACCGAGTTAAAAGGAGGTCCTGGGGGTGGGTCCTGATCCAGCAGGCCTCGTGCCCTTTTAAGAGCAGGAAGGTTGAACACAGGGCACACACAGGGACCATGTGAGGACGCAGGGAGAAGCGACCACCCAGGAGTTGAGCAGAGGGCCTCAGGGAGAAACAGCCCTGGCTGCACCTCCATCTCAGAACATGGGAGGACACATCCCTGGTGTGAGAGCGTTCGGTTGGGGGTACCGTGTCCCCAGGGCCCTGCAAACTGACACAGACACAAAGCGGACAGAGGCAGGAAGGGCTACAAGGGGCTCGGGGCCAGGGTGGGGCAGGGAGGCCTGGCTGCTGGCTCCTCAGAGACCCCTGTCCCCTTCACCAGGGGCAGCATGGGTCCTGCCCCTCAGCCCCAGGCTGAGCCTGGGGGTTTGTAGCTGGGCTCTTTGGCGATGGAGGTTGGGTGGCCTTGGCAGGGCCTGCTGTGTGCAGAGGGTCTGACAGAGGGCCTGGGGTGAGGGTGGCAGAGTCTGCGCAACTTGGTGGGCCAGGGGAAGAAGCAGGCCTGGTCAAGACCCCCCACCCCATCTTCTGCTTTCCAGGGCACTGTCTGGGCTCAGGGAGGGTCAGAAATAGCGTCCTGGGGGATGGAGAGGGCACAGGAAGTGAAGTGGACAGGGGAGATACGTAGCTGTGGAGAAGAGATCTGCGGGTCAGCGGAGGACCCCAAGGAGAAAAATGTCTCCCGCAGAGCTCTTGAGCTCAAGTACCCTCTATAGCTCCCCATTGCAGGCAGCACCAATCTCAGGCTCCTCGAGGCCCCACAATCTGGCTCTGTTAGCCCCCACCGTTCCACAAGCGCTCCATGTGGTCTCTGTAGCCTTCTGGATTCATCCCTATCCGCCCCTTTGAGCTCATCGTCCTGGGACACCCCTCCCCCTCTGGCTAGCACTCAGCCTCAGCCCTCCTGACTCCTCCTGCCCTGGACATGCCCTGGCCTTCAAGTCCCCTTGAAGATGCACATGCTGCTCTGCTGTCTGGAACAGCCCTGCTCCACATCTGGCTCTTCTGTGTCACCCTGTCCCCTGCCTCCCAGCTCTGTACTCTGTCCCCAGAGGTCATGTCCACTGACTCCTGTGGAGCTTGGAATGCACATCACAGCCCGATTTGGAGAATTATCGCTGGGCAAGAAGAGCAGAGAGATTCCCAGCCTGCCCAGAACAATGCTTTCAAGAGCCCCGTCAGTGACAGCTGGGCGCGGTGGCGCATGCTTGTAATCCCAGCCACCTGGAAGACTGGGGCAGGAGGAGGATCTCAAGTTCAAGGCCAAACTCAGCAACTTAATGGACCTTGCCTCAAGATAAAACAAAAAAGGACTGGCAGTGTGGCTCGGTGGTAAAGTGACCCTGAGCTCGATCCCTGTATTCGTCCGAGAGCTTCTTAAGCATGTGCAGAGATGATGCAAATTTTAAGCTGTACTCAGCGATACGCAGCAACATACCCTACCCTACCTGTCTTATTCTATTTTATGACAAGGAAATTCTGGGGTGATTCAAAAGCTCAGGTCATTACTGTCAATCCCCTGGGCCCTGGCAGGACACGGTGATGCGGGTAGGGTTGGTTTTGTGCGACCTTCCCTGGGGGACCACAGCCCACCTGGTCTGTCCTCTTCTGCTCTGGCTGAGGCCGGGCCTTCCCGCTCAGTATCTTGCACCAGGCCTGGCCCTCAGCTCAGGTTGTCTGGGTCTGAGCCAGCAGGAGCTCACTGGGTCCCCTATCCAGGAATTTCCAGACTTGGTACTGACCTGGGTTCTCTTCCTCAATGAAACTCTGTTGGGAAAGCCAGTTTGCAGAAGAGACTTCCAAAAGAGGGGCTGGCTCTTGCTTGGCTGTCTCACCTGCAGTCCCCTGCCCAGCCAGCATCACTATTCCAAGTCATTCCTGAGCTGGTTTGAACACTATTGTGTTATCCAGGAGAGAGGGTGAGCATTTCTGATGTGAATCACAAGGGGGATATTGTGGCCACGCACGGGAAGCTTGATCCAGCTGCCGCAGGGGCCCAGGGACTGCCAGCCATCCTAACCTAGCACAGCCAGGAATCCTACAGGCCTGGACACCAGTCCCTGCTCTCCCCTGGGTGACCCTCAGAGTTCACCACACCTCTCCCAATCTCAGTCTCCCCATCTGTACTATGGGAATATTGAATTGTCTACTGAGTCCATGCAGAGAAAGAGTAGCTAATGATGGACACAGAATCGGCACAGAGGTGACCGCAATGGCTTTGTCGTGGGAACTACGTGGTCTTGGGGAGAACTGTGCTTCAGTGTCCGCCCCTGTGAACTAGGATGATGATGATACCCACCTGGCAGGTGGAGGTGCAGGAGATACAGCAGGGAGCGTCAGGGGTTCAGGTAAGGCTTGCACAACGTGCATTGCTATTGGGTGCTGGCTATTAAGGACCATTACTGCAATTCTTGGTTCCTGGCCTTGGGTGGGCGTCCGCTGCTGGACTCGCTCCCTACCTGTGGGTGACACAGAGCCCCCTCCCCCGGGGCCCCATCTTACCCGGGTGGGATGGAGGCGCGCGCGCTCACGCTGGTGGTGCGCTGGGGTCCGGGCCGGTTGAGGTTGTTCTGCCCCGGGGTGGGCGCGCTGCTGGGGGCGCTCGGGCTCCTCGGGGGCACCCCAGAGGGCGGCGTGGGTTCGGTGGGGCCGGCGGCGGGCGCGGCCCAGAGCGCGGCGCCGGCGAAGGTGGCGCTGGGGCGCACAGCGGCGAGCGCGCCCGGTGGCCCTCCAGGCGGCAGCGGCGGGGGCGCGGGGGACGCAGAGGGCGCGGAGGGCGTCTTGCGACGCTGCGAGGCCAGGATGGCATTGGAGGCGGCGCGCGTGCTGTTGACCAGCAGGCACTGCTGGCACGAGCAGGGCTGGCCCGAGCTGGCGCCCACGGGCCACGACTGCGACTTGGGGATGGAGCCCACGGTGAGCGGGTAGGCCAGGTCCAGGCGGCGGCGCAGGCGGCGGCGGCGGCGCGTCTGGCGGTTCATCTGCGACATGCTGTTGAAGTAGATGAGGTAGCAGAAGCCCAGCGACGAGAGGTCGAGCCACGGGTGCTGCTTCTCGTAGGCGTTCTGGATGGTGATGCAGATGTCCATGTCGTAGGCCGTCCACGCGCCGCCGTCGTTCTCCCACTCCCACACGATGCCCTTGCCCGGCGCCGACGACGGGTCGTAGAAGTTGCGCCGCACCGGCCGCATGGTGCCTGCGCTCGGAAGAGGAGGGGGCGTCAGCGCGGGCGGGAGGGGACGGCCAGCCCCGGCTGGGGACAGCGGGGCTTGGCGCAGGTCCCGGAGGGGAAAGGGATCAAGGGGTGGGGGATCAGGTTGAGTTCAGACCCGAGGGTCCGCAGTCAACAGGTGGGGGCACAGGGTGGGAGGCCAGCAAAGGGCCCTCAAGACAGCTGGGGGAGGAGGAAGGCCTGGGGGCCCAGGACAGCGCGCGCCCGCTCCAGGCCCGCCAGGCACTGAAGCCCTGGGGGAGGCGGGGCAGGGGCGGGGCTGCTCAGGTAAGGCCGGGAGGGGCTCGGAGGCAGGCAGCCGGATTCACACCTGCTCACACCTGCAGTCACCACCACCACGCTCCGGATTCACACCTGTGTCTCCTCTGCACCCCCTTCGCGCCTTTATTCGTGCACAGACTCATCCTCCCCTCTCACCTCCTACTTAACACTGCGCACCCTACAGACTTTCCCTGTCCCAGTTCCTCTGTCTGGTACACTTTCCACTTCACCCCTTGATCTTGGCTTCCGTCTGTCTTAACACACACAAGGACAGGGATCACATGTTTGTTTGCACCGCACCCGGGAGGCAGTCCCTGAGTGAAGGAATGAATCCATTATTATTTTTCATTTATCTGTTCATTTGTCCCTTCAAGGAACATGTGCTGACGGTCTGCTCTTTGAAGGGCTCTGCTGAAGGCTGGTTTGAAAGCCAGGTAGTAGCTGCCTGATGATCTGGCCAGGTGGGCATTGATGCCCCCATTTGGTAACCTAGGACACTCGGGCTTTACTCGGAGCCGGTGACTGCTTCCTGTTTGCTGAAGCTCTAGGTACCCCTGAGAGCAAGGCTCCACGGGGACCAGTGGCAGCCCGTGGACCTGGCTGCGGGACTTTTCAGAGCCTTGGGCTTGCTCTAGGCCTTGGGGTGGTGCAGAGAAATTCTTGTGCTGGGTTCATTTGGCACATCTGCACAAGGGCGCACGCCTCGTTGCTCCTCTGTGGTGGGCAAGTCCCTTAAGCCTCCCTAGGCCTCAGTGGCCCCATCTTGACAGTGGGGTGATGTTAACCCATGCACACCCCTGCCTGCTCGCAGAGGGATGCTCAGCTCAGGGTGCAGGTGGGCCCAGGCCTGGGGGCAGATGGACCTTATTTCAAGTCCTGGCTTCCTGGCCTTCCAGCTCTGCGAAGGTGGGCCGGGGCCCAGTCCAGCCTCGGTTTTCTCATCTCAAAAGTGGGCACGACTGAGCGCAGTTAGAGAGTCAAGGGCCAAATGTTTCCCCTCATTTGCAGAGGCTGGAGCTAAACCCAGGCTTGGGGGAAAGGTAGATAAACTCAAGGATTAGAACCATAGAACAAAAATGTAATATGTCAATATTTCTGACACACGGTTGCAAGACACTGCCTGAGATATTTGAACAAGCTGCGCTGCAGGCCTGTACAGAAACGTAAACGTTTAATCCCAGTGTCAAATATATCGAGGAATAACAAGGGATGGTAGGAAGGGAGAAGGGGGGAAATGTTGGAACTGAGGTAAAGCGAGGTCCATTCCAAGCAGCTCTAAGTACGTCACTGTGTATACTATAGTCATGCATATAAAAATGCTCTTCATATGTGTAAGAAGTATGTCACTGTACTTAGTTAGGTATTTTAGGAAAAACATAGGACCCAGAAGAGAGGCAAGGGATCCGGGAACAGGAGGAGGGAAGTAGAGGGGTGCCGGGGGGTGGGATTGACCAAATTGCATTGCTGTATTGTGTGCATCTAGGAATATGTGACAACAAGTCCCATCATTATGTGCAACTATAATGCTCGAATAAAAACATAAATAAAAACAAATGGGCAGGAGGGGCTGGAGCGGTGGCTCAGCAGTTCCGATGCTCGCCTGGCATGTGGGAGGACACAGGTTCGAACCCCAGCACCACGTACACAATGAAGCACCAGAGCAACGAAAGCCACGTGAAGAAACTAAATAAAATTGATTCTCACTCTCTCACTGTCCCTCTCTCATTAAAAAAAAGGCGGGGGGGCTGAGAAGACCGTCCTTGCAGGCAGGCCAGAGGATCAATGGAGACACACACAATCTCTACTTTGATGGTCCCCGAATCTGCCCCTCTGGCCTCATCTTCTCCACGGAGAGCCCAGTTCCTGATCCAGCCGTTTCCTTAGCAGCTTCTTGTGGAGGTCAATAGACACCCCAACTCCCCGTTCCCCACCTGCCTGGGACTTGCTCTCCCTGACATCTTCCCCACTGAAGTCACCCTCCCAGATGCTCATTCTTGGGCTCCTCCTTGACCCCCCCCCCCGCCCACGTTCAGCGTGTCAGCAGGTCCTTTCCACCCGGAGCACTCTCCCCATCGCACCACCCCTCCCTCCTTCTCCAAGCCATGGCGCTCTCTGCTTGGACTTCTGCAGTAGACTCATAGTTGCAGTGACTGCCCTTGCCCCCTACCCTATAATCTGTTCCCCAGGGGGCTCCTGCTCAGCGCGTCAGATTATGTCTTTTTCCTTTGCTTAAAATCCTTCATGGTTCCTGCCCACTTGTAGTAAAAGCCAAAGTCTGTGCCATGGCCTACAGAACCCCACGCTGTCTGCCTCTCTCATCCTCTGCGACTTATTACCTGCCGCCCCCGGCCACTGCACTCCAGTCTCCCTGGCCTGCTTGCTGTTCCTCAGGGCCTTTGTACGGGCTGCGCCCGCTGCCAGGAACATGACCTGGCCATGTTCGGATGTTCTCAGAGGCTTTCCTCTTTCAGGTCTCTGTGCCAATGCCACCTCTTGAGAACGCTTGCCAGGTCACCCTTCTCAATTGCCGGCCCTCTGGTGGCTACCCTCCTGCCTTGCTTTCCCTCTTCCTGGCACTCAGCGGCTGCCTGATGTCACACTCTGGGTCCTCCTGCCAGGCAGCCAGCTCACGAGGCAGGGATCTCGTCTGTTTTGCTCACTGCTGTATCCCTGGTGCCCAGAGCCTGAGAACTGGGGAAATCGAGGCACAGGGGGCAGGGTGGAGGGCTGCGGGGCTGGCCTGGTAGCCTGGTTCCAGCCAACCCCATGAAGACTGCCCTGCCTCGGCTGCCCTGCCTGCTGCTGGCTTTTAGCATTCTAATCGAGGGTGCATGTATTGACTTCTCTGCGGGACTTAGAGAGAAATCCCTGGATCCTCTTTCCGCTTGTTCCGGTGTGCTAGTCTGTCTCTTTGGGCCTCAGTTTCCCCGTCTGCAACTTGAGGGGTGGTAATAGCTGAACGTCACATCTGATGTGACTCAAGTGCTGCTGCTGGCTTCCTGGGGAGGATAAAGGTGCTGTGTTACCTGGGGACCCACATTACTTAGCCCCCTCTATGTGCCACGCCCTGGTCTGTGCATGGAGGGTGGAAGGAAGCAAAGTCTCACAGGCTTTGCGCAAAAATCCTGACTCCTCTCATGGCCTCGGTGCCCTTGTCTGTAAAATTACTGGGGAACAAGGCAACGTGGCATGCGGGAAGCAATCAATGATCATTAGTTGCAGGACTGTTATCATCCCCATCCTCCTCCCTAGCCCTTGTTCCTGTGGTGAACTCCTATTTATCAACAAAGCCCTCTGGATGCCCACCCCCTCCAGCAACGCTTCCAGGTTCTGTTGCTTCCAGTTTCTGTTGTGCAAGCAGCTTTTTTAAAATTGCAAGTCTGTCTTTGCACCATCATTAAATTATTTGCTTTTGTTCTTAATCGCCCTCATTGGTTGCTGACTTTTGGAAGGACAAGGGCCAGGTCAGATCTGTGACTGTCACCAGGCACAAAGCTCAGAGCAAAGGAGGGCTCTTCCAACTGGAACACAGAAGCTGTCGGTGCTGGTGGAGAGGGAGGGGGAATGCACCAGTGCTAGGGGAGCCTGTGGGCAGCAGTCAGAGGGCCCCGAAGGTGGGCGTGGGCCTCCGCTGCAGCCAGGGGCTCCACAGGCTGGTCAGGGCCGGCCAGCCCAGGGCCCCTCTCTCGGGGCTCTTTTTTTCCACCAGCGATCGATTTCCCTGCCTGTTTACTGGTAGTTATTAAAGGCTGTGTCCCTGGAGTCCTTTTGAAACCAGATAGGAACCCGGAGAGCTGGAGTAATTAGGGCGGCTGCTGCCCTCCCCGCTGGGCGCTGCACCCGCCAAGCGCCAAGCGCTGTGGCGGCCTCCCATGCCTCCGCCTCCCATCGTCCACTCTCTGGCCCTGGCCGGCTGAGGACGAGAGGGGGAGGGCAGGGGGTGAGCTGTTCCCTGGTGACCTGCCTGGACTCCGATCTTCAGATTTCCAAGGGAGTAGACCTGGAAACATTCAGGCTCCTCTGCAGTGGCCTTGGCCTAGATTTTCGGACAGAACAATGGGTCTAGGATGAGGCTGGAGATCTTCAGCAGGGGCACGGGCAGGGCCTCGGGCTGCTGGTCCTTCTGTGGGTGTCTTTGAGCAGAGCACAGCCCTTCCAGCCTCCAGGACACCGCGCGGCCACCAGCAGCACAGGCCCCGGCACTCAAGGAGTGGCAGCAGGCACTCCACTCCTGGCCCTGTTTCTGTGAGCCTGCTTTTTAAGTCACTCCCTCCTTCCCTGGGTTCTTAAGAATGTTTGGGTGAAGAATTCCACCCTCATTCCAGCTGAGTTGAGGGGTGAGCAGCCAGGGACCCCAAAAGGACAGGGAGGGAGTGTGGACCTGCAGGGGGCATGGAGAGGCACAGAGACAGACAGATGAGACTGTTGGGGAGATGCCAAGGTCTCCCTGAGAGTGTGTGAGGCAGATCCAAGGGGAGGCTGAGAGATAAGAAGAAAGGAAGCAGGAAAGCCGGAGGCTGAGGCTGAGAAGAGTGGAGCAGTGTTTCCTGAGCACCTACTAGGTGCCGCCCCACACCATCTGCATCATTCCCATTTCACAGATGAGGAAGCTGAGGCCAAGGGCTGGGAGCACTGGGTCATTGCTGGAGTGAAGCAAAGTCTGGGCCGGACTGGCCTCTAAGGGGTTCAGTGGGGCCATTGGTAGCCTGGGCTAGGAGACCTCCTGTGACAGGAGCTCACTCCCTCCGCTTGCTGACTCCACAGTCTTTGTCTGACCCTAGAGTGGGGAGCGTGGGGTTCTCAGCCCTGAGCCCTCCTCCCTGCTCCTCCCCCTCCATACAGTTCCTCCCTGGCTGCGCCAAGCCCTCCCTTTGGGGGTGGCTTCCCGGAGGGAAGTGATCTCAGTCTGGGGCACCCAGACCCTGGCGGGAAGGGGACTGTGGGAGGCGGTCATGGGACATCCTGCCAGGTGGAGACCGATGGCTGGGGTTGGGCACGGGGTTGAGCATGATCGAGTGCCTACTGCACGCCAGGCCCGAGCCAGGGGCCTTGGCAAATCCCCTGCCACCCCAGACATAAGAAAAACAAACAGCCGTCCATAGCAGAGGCACGTGCTGCTGGCCCTGTGAAGTGCACACAGCTGCCCCACCTCAGACACGAGCAGGCAGGGCACAGAGCGGTTTGGGAACTGGTCTGAGCAGAACCTGGACCCAGTGGCTGCTGCCCTCACTGCTGTGCTCCCATGAGCCTATGTTCCAGAGGAAGAAACTGAGGCACAGAGGTCATGCAGCAATTAAGCTGCATGACTAAGGCTCGAACCCCAGGCTGGATTATTATGACCTCCTCCCTGGCTCCTGGCTACCCAGTGGCGTCCCAGTGACACCGGTGACAGTAGCGATGGGAGGCACCTGTGCTGAGGGCTGGCAGCAGCATCTCCCATCCTCACGAAGGCCCCCTTTAACCCTACTTGCTGGGTGGGGAAACTGAGGCTTCTTGAGAAGCCACAGAGGTCCTGCCAGGTCACTGGCCATGCTGCTAGGGGAACCACAGCCTGTGGATCCAGG
>PVKS010022614.1:0-33473 GCA_004027875.1 Aplodontia rufa | reverse complement strand
GATCTCCTCTGAAATTTTCTGTAGTAAAGGGGTATTTGACTCCCCCTGGGCAGAAGCCTGAGTTGGTTGTTTCCAGCCAATCTACACTCCAGATATTTCTTGGGTCTGGGGCTCAGAAATTGTAGGTAGTCGAGTTGCTCCTTTTACAGAGGCCATGGGACTCTGATTGATCCAAGCAGAGTGGCTAGCCTGAGTCTCGCTTCCTCAGGATTAATGATGGCCCACTCTGCGTGTCTTGTGATCCCCAGAGGGCTCAGGAGCTGTTTAGTGCTATTGGCTAAGGACCTCAGGGAAAGGTCCAGATCGTTCTAGAGTTTTGTGATTCTCCGTTACAAGCACTAGAAGGGGACCAGCTTGAGGTGCCCAGGACTCCACAGCCTTGGTTATGTGAGGAGCTCAGAGGCTTAATTGAAACCCAGGCTGCCCCATATATTCCAAGCTTCTTGTGGCTGGTTACACTCCAGGGCTAGGGGTGGAAGACTCGCCCCGCCCACAGGGACAGGTCACAATGGTGATGGGCTGCTGATTAGATTGATAGCAATCTCTCCCCAGCGCTTTCTGCAAGAGTAGGCAAAGCAATGAGCAGGCAGTTCGCAGTGGTGCTTGGTCATGAAATTCAGACCCTTCCTCCATTTCAGGTTGCAAGCCTTTGCCCGGCGCGGCCCGGCGTGGAGCGGTGCAGAGAAGCTGACAGCGTGTTTCGCTGGGCAGGTCGCCCTGACCCCGGCAAGCTCGCTGCTGCTGCCGCAGCTGGCGCAGCTCGCAGGACGCAGTGTAAATTAGCTATTGAGCAGAAAAATATCTGGACTTAAAACCGAGTTCATATATATGAAGAGCGGTCCAATTAGGGAGTTGGAGGCCAGATTAGGGGATCTGACCAGGGGTAGCTTGGTCCCCCGTGAGGAAGTTCCACTCCCACCGGGTGTGGGGGTGGCCCCGCGTTTGGCAGCCGCTTCCTCGTTTTTGGTTTTTTTTTTTTTTTCTTTTGGGTTAACGCTCTTCACTTTTCCTTTGGGGTCAAAGAACTAGCAGGAGGCAATGCCTGCCCATTCAGGGAAAATCGTCCTACCATGGGAATCCACGTGCCGACGCGCAGCCTGTGCTGACTCTCGGGAGCTTCACGGGGTCAGTTTCCCTGGGATAACCGCCATCTTCCTTCGCCTGGTTATGCTATTCTTAATGTTGACTCTATTCTTAAAGTAATTCTTTCTTCTACAGCATAGGAAGGCAACAACAATTTCAGTGATCACACTCATCACCTTCTGGGAAAGAATGAAACTTAGATAATTTTAATGGTCTTTTTGAGTTAAATTCTGTGCCACTAGAACCAGATGATGAAGCCTACATTGCAGGACTGAGAACAGAGACAAACAGAACTAAAGAGAATAGAATGAAGGAATTCAATGTAATTTGGACCCAAGTAATGTTCCTATCCCCTATCAGCTGCTCTCATTGGAGTCAACATAATATAGCAGGGCTTCTTTATTTGGCCCATGTACTTGGCGGAGAAAAAGTCACACCATTAACATCTAATTAAAATTTAATATCTCCTTCAGATATACATGTAGACAAGAAACCATGCTGTAGTACTACTTATGACTTTGTCACCAGTAGAAATAAAGCACAAGAAATAAAAATCAAGAATCATTAAATGGAATGGCATCAAATTAAAAACCTTTTGACAAAAAAGGAAACAATAACATGAAGTATGGAAAAGATCTTTGCCACCTGCTCTTCAGACAGGGGATAATATCCAGAATATATCAAGAACTCAAAAAACTTAACAAGAGGAAAATAAATATTGCACCTAAAAATAGGTAAAAGAATTAAACAGATACTATGCAAAAGAAGAAGTACAACAGATCAACAGAAATCTGAAAAAATGTCAAGATCTCTAGTAATCAGGGAAATGCAAATCAAAACTAGGTTGAGATTTCATATCACCCAAATCAGAATGACAATTACCAAGAATTCAAATAATAACAAATGCTGTCAACGATGTGGGGGAAAAGTAGACTATGCTTTGTTGGTGTAATTGCAAATTAATAAAAGCATTTGGGAAAGCAGTATGGAGATTCCTCAAAACAGTAGGAATGGAAACACTATATGACCCAGCTACTTTTTATATATCTCAAAGATATGGTATAATGATGCAGCCACATCAATGTTTATAGCAGCACAATTCACAATAGTCAAGTTATGGAACCAGCCCAAGTGCCTGTCAACAGATGAATGGATAAAGTAAATGCGGTAAATATGCACAATGGAGTTTTATGCAGCCATAAAGAAGAGTAAAATTCTGTCATTTGTTAGTAAATGGATGAAACTGGAGAACATCATGCTAAGTGAAATGTCAGACTTAGAAATTCAAGGGTTGAAAGTTTTCTCTCATATGCAAAAGCTAGTTCAAAATAAGGGGATCAAAGGGAGTGGGCAGAATCCCAAGAAAATAAAAGACAGATTGTGTGCAGAGGAAGGATATTGAGGGGAAGAGAGGAGGTATGGATAAAAGGAGGAATTGTGGAATAAAACTGACTAACATATCATATATATATTATAATATACATAGTATATATATTATACTATGTAGTATAATATATATAATATAATCTGAATGTACTGCAGTGAATTTCACCTTTATGTATCAATAATGCATTAATTTTTAAAACTCATTGTAAATAAATAGAAGTATAATAAAGGAAAGGGAACAGGTGCAGGGAGGAGGGAAGGCAAATGGGGAATATTAGGGTCTGAATTGGAGGAATTTAAATCCCATGCATGTATAATTATGTCAAAATGAACCTCAATATTGTATAGAAATATAATGCACTAAATATTTGTTAAAAAGGCAATACTGAAATATTGTTTATTTCTTAAAAATTATGGTAGTTTTTTGACACTGTACTACATCTTATATTTGATTCATCATATATATTAACCATATGTATTCATCATATATATTAATCACCAATTTCTTTAATATTTTAAAGCTGTGTTGCAATGTAAATGATTATAAAGATAATACTATGCATTTTATTTTTTGAATTCAATAAATTTATTCTGAGAAAAGATTCAAAGATGGTCATGGTGTAAATAATATAAACAAACCTATTTTATCAAATTTATCACAATTTTGAGATTTTTTAATATTCATATGCATAATTACTTGACTTTTATCTATTAATTTCCATTTTTTCATTGGACTGGTAGGTCCATATTTTGAGTATCATGTCTATCTGATAATCGTTGTAGTGACATTGAGTATTCAATGAAATTTTTCTAAATAAATGTTGAACGAAATGAGCACTGAACATTGTTTTTAAGTAATACTTTGACATTTTCTAGGATTCCCTTATGTGAAGTTCTCAAGATATTACACTTTGTCTGTTGGGAGTACTTCTTCTTGGCAAGTCCCTGCTAAACACCTACTTGTCCTTTTTTGCTTTAGAGCTACCCTGTGGGGGCTACTCACAGAATATGGGTGCAATTAATATCCTTTCAAAAGTTTTGGCAGTGACACAGGGGCAATATCTTACTTGGCACTCATTCCAACACTCCCACCTTTCTACCTACTTCCACTCATAGTGGTCCACGCCAAAATTCCCAAAATAAAATTCTTCCACAAAATACATTCCTCAGTTACATGTTCACGAAGGATGTCCTGTAGAGCTTTCAGAGTTACACTCATTTATTGATACTTCTTTTCTGATTCACTCTTAACAGACACTTTATCCAAGTGTGCTCACACATGAGTGGTTTTCTCAAGAGGGTGTTTTAGCTACAGTTGCCCATTACTAAGGATATAGTGTGATTGATTTTGAACTCCAAGATTTTTGACTTGCAAAAATATCCTGCTACAAAACTATTGACCTTAATGTGCAAAGAAGAGAAGATTAAATGCTGTAGTGGATTAATTCATGTATATTAAATTTAAAAAATTCCATGATTCTCTATCCATTCAACGATCAATGATCCATCCTTTTATTTATATGGATATAAACCATCTGTGTTCATTTATCAATGAATATATTAAATTTTTATTCAGTAATTTTGTATATTGTGGGCAAAAAATGCAAAAGTTGTTTTATAAGCTTAAAATACATATAGATGGATGGAATTTTTGCAATAAAATGTAAGGAAACATGAAAAAGTTAATATGAGTTCATTAAGAAATTTAATCAGATTTTAGAAGAACAAGAAATCATAGTCTACCCGGCTGGTTAGAGCAGATATCATAGAAGGGGTTAAAAAACTGAGAAGGACCATAGACAAAATCTTGAATGATGGGCTAGTTTTATTTCATTTATTATTTACACAAATGCTACAATCATTCACTTGGTGAACTAAGGATAAAACCTGGAAATAAGTCTTCACTCTTCCATTTATTTGTTTATTAACCGTAATAATGATTAATAGAACTATTGTTATGGTTGGTGTTGAATATAAGACTTAAATTATTTCTTCAGACCCCATAGAATGTAATCTATCCATTTTTCTTTGCCTTTTGGACTATATTTGAAATCTAATCACTCTGTGTGCTATCTAGAAAGTTGTGTTTTCTAAAGAAAATAGTACAGATTTTTCAGTCATAAATGTCTATAGCGTAAATAATCTTTCTACCAATGATTTTGCAGTTTAATGGGCATTTTCTTATTTCATCCTCAAATTTTGTATCTGAAAGCTGAGAAGATACCAGGTGGGATTATATTCAAGTTTATAATAACAGAAAGATTAAATTATGCAGCTTAAAGGAGATAAAAATTTTGTTTTATCTCATAGAAAAAAGACCTAAAAGGAGTGGAATATTTGGGTCATACAGTAAGTAGTTCTATTCTCAGTCTTTTGAGGACTCTCCATACTGCTATCCAAAGTGGTTGTACTAATTTTCAGTGTAAGAGTACTTTCCCCCAACATTTTTACTAACAATTATTATTCTTTGTATTCCTGATGATGATTATTCTAATGGTAGTGATATAAAATTCCAGTATAACTTTGATTCAAATTCACCTGATTGGTAAAGACATGGCATTTTTTAAAATATTTATTGGTCATTTGTTTTTCTTTTTTGAGAAGTGTTTGTTTACATCATTTGCCCACTTATGGATAAGGTTATTTGTTTTACTGGTATTAAGTTTTTTGAGTTTTTATATATTCTGAATATTAACCCCCTGTCTGAGGACCAGGTAGAAATGATCTTTAATCATTCTGTAGGCTCTTTCTTCACATTCTTGTTTTCTTTATTCTGCAATATGTTATTAATTAGATCACATCCCACTTATTGATTTTTTATTTTATTTCTTGAGATTGCGGATTTCTATTAAGGAAATCAATGCTTGTGCCAATATGTTGCAATACTGACCCAATGCTTTCTTTTAAAAATTTCAGTGGGGGGCTGAATAGGTGGCTCAGTGGTTATGGTGCTTGCCCAGCATGCACAAGTACACGGGTTCGAACCCCAGCACTCAAGTACGCAACTAAGTGTCAGAGCAACAAAAACCATGTGCAAAACTCAATAAAAATTGATTCTCTCTCTCACTGTCCTTCTCTCTTTAAAAAAAAAATCAATGTTTCTGGAATAATTCCTAGGTTATTGATTTTACTTTTGTGCAATGTGAGAGGGATCTAGTTTCATTCTTCAACACATGAATAACTAATTTTCCTAGCACAATTTGTTTAAAAGGTTTTATTTTTATTTTTTAAAGAGAGAGAAGGAGGGAGAGAGAGAGAGAGAGAAAGACAGAATCAGTTTTATTGATTTTTTCATCTGGCCTTTTTGTTCTCAGACACTTAGTTGTGTATGTGGTATTGGAGTTTTAACCCAGGTCTTTGCACTTGCCAGGCAAGTGCTCCAACCACTGAGCCACTGTTCCAGCCTTAAAAGACTATCTTTAAAAAGTCATTTTTTCTTCCTTTTTTTTTTTTTTTTTGAACTCTGGGATTGAACCAAAGTTTGCTTAACCACTGAGCCCTTTTATTTTTTTATTTTGAGACAGTATCTCACTAAGTTGCTCAGGGCCTTGCTAAATTATTGAGGCTGGTCTTGAACTTGAAGTCCTCCTGCCGCAATCTCTCATGTCTCTGGGATTACAGGTGTGCATCACCATTCCTGGCAAAATAGGCTATCTTTTCTCTATGTTTTTGGCAACTTTGTCAAGGATCAGATGACTATAACTATCCAGATTTGTCTTTGGGTTTTCTATTCTAGTCCTTTAGTCTTATCTCTGTTTTTATGACAATATCACGCTGTTTTTCATTACTATAGCTTTATAGTATATTTGGAGGTCAGGTATTGAGATGTCTCCAGTATTTCTATTATTGCTTATAATTGCTCTGTCTATCCTGTGTCTTTTATTCTTCCATATGAATTTTTTAAAGAGAGAGGGACAATGATAGAGAAAGAAAACAGAATCAATTTCTTTTAGTTTTTCATGTGATCTTTCTTGTTTACACACTTCATTGCGTATGTGATGCTAGGATTTGAACCTGCGGACTTGCACATCCAAGGCAAGTATTCTAATCACTAAGCCACCTCTCCAGTCCTTTCATATGAATTTTTGAACTGTGTTTTCCTAGTTCTGTGAAGAATTTCATTAGCATTTTGATTGTGATTTCATTGAAACTGAATATGCATTTGATAATATGGCCCTTTGAATGACATAGTAGGTAGGTATCATCAAAGATTTACTTCAGTTTCTTTCTTAAGTATTTTATAATTTCCATTGTTAAGATCTTCTAACTCCTTGGCTATATTTAGTCCCAATTTTTTTTGTTCTCCTAATTTCTTTCTTAGCAGGTTCATTGTATATAGGAAGCTATTGATTTTTGTGTGTTGATCTTGTATCATGCTACTTTGCTGATTTTATTTCACCAGCTCTAGAAATCTTCTGGAGTCATGTCATTGGCGAAAAAGATAATTTACCTTCATCGCCCCCTCCTCCTTTTTTAAAAATTTATTTCTTTATTCATTCAACATAGTCTTGCATATTGGAGGGAATCATTATTAAATATTCATGCATAGATAGATATTGAGAAAGTAATTTAAGACTAATTGTAGTCCAGGATTACCCTGCTTTGACCACTCCCTGTTCCCAAGTATCTTCTGCTTTACCCCCATGTTATAGATAGAAATCAGCATATACATGTGTATTAATTTTTGAATTTTCTGATCTTCTGCTTCTGCCTGTGTATAGTTCGGCTTCTCAAGGGAGTTGAGGGATCCCAGCTGCATTGATAACCCCCTAAACAATCTCTTCTTTCCCTGACTCCATCCCTTGTCCCCCAGCTTCATAGTTATGGTTCCCCTTGCATATGTGAAAATTCACTTATGTTGACTTTGTGAGTTTAGCTAACTTTCAATCTGTTTTTTGACTTTTTCTCTAGCTTCCACATTAAGAGAGAAAACATTTGACCCTTAAGTCTCTGAGTTTGAGATATTTCACTAAGCATAATTTTTTCCATCTCTATCCATTTGGCTGCAAATACCATGATATCGTTCTCTCCAAAAGCAGAGTAGAATTCTATTCTCTGTGTGTGTGTTTTCATTGTAAACATCCTTTATATCGTTTGTTTTATTGATACCCAAGTATTTTTTTCTTTTGAGGTTATTGTGAATGGGACAGATTTCTTGATTTCTTCTTCAGCAGAATTGCTGCTGGAGCATAGAAAAGCTAATGATTTTTGAGTGTTGATCTTATAACCAGCCACTTTGCTAAATTCAATCATTAGTTAGAAGTCTTCTGATTGAGCTTTTTGAGTCTACTGGGTCATCAGCAAATATAAATAGCTTGAATTCCTCTTTTCCTATTCAAATATCTTTGATTTCCTTCTCTTGTCTGATAGCTCTGACTAGGGTTTCAAGGACTATACTGAACAAGAGTAGGGAGAGCGGATATTCTTGTCTTGTTCCTGAATTCGGTGGGAATGCATTCAGTCCCACTCCATCAAGTATAATGTTGGTTATCAGTTTGCCATAAATGGCCCTTACAAAATTAAAGTATCTTCCTTTGATCCCTATCTTCTCCAGAGTTTTGAGCATAAATGAGTGTTGAATTTCATTGAAGGTCTTTTCTGCATCAGTTGAGATGATTGTATGATTTTTATCTTTAATTCTATTTAACTGATGAATTACATTTATTAATTTGCAGAATGAAGCCCATTTGATCATGACGTATTATCTTTTTTATGTGCTTTTGGATATGGTTTGCTAGGATTTTATTAAGGATTTTTGCATCCATATTCATCAGAGAAATTGGTTTGTTGTTTCTTTTCTTGATGTGTCTTTGTTGAGATTTGGTATCAGAGGTATATTTGCATCATAAAAATATTTGGGAGGATTCCAACTCTTTCAATTTCATGGAATATCTTACAAAGGAGTGATATTAATTCTTCTCTCAGGTCCGGTAGAGTTCTGCTGAGAATCCATCAGGTCCTGGGCTTTTCTTTTTTTGGAAGGCCTTTGATTGTTTTTTCAATTTTGCTATCTGATATTGGTTGGTTTAGATTTTCAATATCCTTCCATGTTAATTTGGATGTGTTGTATGTAGCCAGGTATTCATCCATTTCTTCCAAGTTATCAAACTTGTAAGAGTGTATCTTTTCAAAATAAGTTCTGATAATCCTCTGGATTTTGATTGAGTCAATGGTGATATCTCCATTTTTGTCCTTGATTTTGTTGATTTGCTTCACTTCATTCTTTATTCCTCTTTTTGGTGAGGTTGACTAGTAGTCTGTCAATCTTATTTATTTTTCAAAGAACCAACTCTTTTTATTTTGTTGATAGTTTGATTTTTTTTTTGTTCTCAATTGCATTGATTTTAGCTCTGATCTTAGTTATTTCCTATCCTTGTTGTGTTTGGGACTGGATTATTCCCTTTTTTGTAGGGATTTGAGTTGGAGCATAAGTCTATTTATTTGGGCTCTTTCCTCATTTTTGATGAAGGCATTCAGTGCTATTAATTTACCTCTTAAGAAAGCTTTCATACAATCCCAGAGATTTAGATATGTTGTTTAATCATTCTCATTCATTTCTAAGAATTTCTAGATTTCTGTTTTCATTTCATCTTTGACCCATTCTTCATTTAAGAGGGTGTTCTTCAATATCCAAGTATTTGTTTATCTTCTGTTGTTTTTCTTGCTGTTAATTGCTAAGATCATACCATTGTGGTATGATACATGGGATTATATCCACTTTTTTGTATTTGCTAAGATTAGCTTTGTGGACTAGGATCTATTTTGGAGAAGGATCATGTGCTGCTGAAAAGAAGGTAAACCCAGACAATCTGGGATGGAATATTCTGTAAATTTATGTTAGTTTCTGCAAGCTGGCCCCACCCAGCCCATGAAGGTCTTGTGGATCTGCCTGTGATGCAGAATCCTGAAAGTGAACTCTGCCTGGAGTACGGGGTATATTTGGGGTAGGGGGAGTAGCCTCTATTCGAGAGTCTCAGGACTAGTTGGGAGTGTCCACCAGGCCCACACAGCCCTCAGAGCAGACAGAACACTAGCATTCTAGAGCAGTCAGCTGCCTGATCGTGCAGCTGCTGTGATATGAGATGCTGGTTCTTGGAGCAACTGTTTGGACCACCTACCTAGTGGAGTCAAAATGGCTATTGCCCTGGCCAGACTGGGGGGAGTTTATGCTGCATTCACTAATGCAGTCTCTGAGTTCCACCTTGGAGCACCGTACAAGCTCTTCTAATATCAGAGATCTTTGTGTCAATTTATCCTTGTTCTATTTGTTTGTGCCCCTCCCTCCTCTCTGTGCTGATCCAGCAGCCCCACCAGCTGGGTGGTAGCCTTGCAAATGGAGCTGCTTAGTTTACAACATATTGTGTCTATAAATTTCCTTGCTTGAAAACTAATGAGGTTAGGCAAAAATTTCGCCATTTACCCATCTCACAGAAAGACACTTCTCCCTCCATTGGTGTCCTGCTTCACAAAGATTCTACATGCAGCCCTCCTGCTAGTCACCATCTTTCCAATACCCTCCCCTTTTAAAAAAATCTCTTTAATTTCCTTCTCTTGCCTAATTGCTCTGGCTTGGTTTTCAAGTACTATTATTAAATAGAAGTGTTAAGAGTGGACAGCATTGTCTTCTTCCAGATTTTAAAGGGAAGTGTTTTCAGTATTTATTCAGTACAATGTTGACTTTGGGTAAGACATTGAAAAGTTTCTAGATAAATACCACTTACTCAAGTCAAATCAAAAGTACATAGAACACATGAACAGAATACAGTGACAAGATTGAAACACTGATAAAATATCTTCCAATGAAGAAAAGCTCAGAACCAGATAGATTCTTACCTAAATTCTAACAGATCTTTGAGGAAGAACTAACACCAATGCTTCTCAAATTATTTCATTTGATTTAGAGGGAGGAAACACTCCCAAATTCATTCCGTGAAGCCAGCATTGTACTGATATCCAAACCAGAGAAAGACATATAAAGGAAATAAAACTCTAAACAAATGTTCCTGATGAACATATTTGCAAAAATTTTCAATTAAATATTATCAATCCATTGTATATGATGGTGCATACCTGTAATCCCAACTATTTGGGAGTTTGAAGTAGCAGGATTATAAGTTCAAGCTAAACCTGATCAACTTATTGACTTGTATCTTAAAAAAAAAGAAAGAAAGAAAAAAGAAAATTGAAAGGGCTGAGGGTGTAGCTCAGTGGTAAAACATCTTGTGTTCAATTCAATCTCCAGTGCTACAAAAAAAAAAGTCCTTATTCAAAAACTCATTAAAAATTTTATATACCATGAGCTAGTTGGTTTGAGCGTAGTGAGGCAAGTTTGGTTCAACATATGCAACATTAATAGAGTTAAGATAAAAAAATCACATGATCATCTCATTAGGTGCAGGAAAAGCCTTTGATAAAATGTAGTACCCATTCATGAAATAACAAATACTGAAGAAACCAGGAACAAAGAGACTTACCTCAACATCTAAAAGCTTACAATTTTCATTTTTGTGTGCTTTTAGAAAGCTGAAACACAATATTTCAAATTACAATTTAACCTCTACTAATTATACCTCAGTTTCAAAGGGAAAAGGGGCAATGTTCATTATTCTTGTCCCAAATGTATAGCTAAAAATTGGAAGTTTTTGTTATTAACAGCAACAAAACCTGACAAGATTAATAAAGTGTCTACCTAATAGTATCCCCTAGTCTTTCTAATATTTTCTTTTTTTCTCTAAATCATGTTTTCTTCTATCCAGTGGATTCCAGTTATTTTCTTGCATTAAATTTTCAAAGACTCTGGGAGTCTGCATTCTTTGTCAGATTGGTGCTACAATTGGTTTGTATCTGCAAAATACAAGTAAATAGTTAAGTAATTGTTAGGCAACTCTGAAATTTGGCTTATAGTGGACATTTTGGAATCAATACCTGTAAGAAGTAATCAAATACTACAGTTATAGGCATAGATTTAAAAATTCCTAAAACAGAAAGGAGGTTGGCAGTAGAACTGACTATAGTCTTTGATATTTGTGTTCAATTTCCTTTGGGTATCATCAGTTTCAAACTCCTCTCATTATAGCCTCAAATAGCTGTACTTTGCCTCTTGTTCCTGTTACAAAGCCTGGGAGATCTCACTTATTCCCTCTACCAAAATTTCTTTACTATGAGAACAAACAAACAATGGGGTTACCTTACAGTGACCGGATTCTTTAAGAATGAAGCATTGAACTCAAGGGTAATGGTATGGAGGACTTGTCAGCAATAATCCTGGGACTTACTCTGTATGTAAAAGACAGGTTTATGAATCTGTCAGGGAAGAAAATTTCCTCTCCCTGGGTCTGAGTTCCCAGATGTATTAAATGAGAAGGTAGGACTCAATATCGCCAATTTCATACTCCAGTGAGCATCATTTGCACTGTGTATGTATCACCCAGATATGCCTGTTATAAAATGAAAGGAAATGATATCTCTAGAATTTGGTAACATAATAATCTTAGATAATGTCTAATCTTTTTCAGTTTTAAGAATTCTGTCTACCAAAGGGTAAACAATTGCAACTGCCTTGAAACTTTTTTGGGAGGCACATGTAAGAAATGTTTTGGATGATGGGCATAAGCACAGCATGCTCTCAACGTGTATTGCAATCATGCTCCAGGCCTGGTACATTCATTCCAGCTCAGTTTCTCCTTTCTTTCAAGAAATCACACAACAGACTAAACAGTTGAAATTGAAATTACTCTTCAGAAAATGATATAATCTATAAACAAGTGCTTTATATATGCTTAATTATAAATTATTTGCAGCCTACTTCATTTTGGTTTTGAAAACTAGTCTCAGTCTATGCACTACGGCACTATAGATTATGTTACACAATTTTCAGGAGAATCCAAAGGCAGTATTAATGTATACAAAATAAGAATCTGTATTATCAACTTGAATTTTGAATATATTTTTCATTTTTCTTCCATATGAAAGAAAAATAGAAAAATATTGACTTTGTAAGTTAAAGAATTTGTTGTCCAAAACATAGTTTATAATTGCAGAGAAAATTTTTATGATCATCAGTGAGGTCATGGTTTATTCAAGATAATGACGAAAAGCTTTATTAAGCATTCATTGTACATTATCGTCATTGTTATCTTAAGCTGTGACCAGATTATTCATGATTCCTGAGCAATAAGTAAATGTATAAATTGAGTTTACTATTGTGATAAAATAAAGCATCCAACACAGTTTATCTGACTTTTATAGAACACCTAATCCTTATTGTAGTACACAATAAACAGACGTAAATTGTAAGTTTTTCCACTTAAGGTTTATGATTAAACCTTACTTTTATAAGGAAAAATTTTCTTTTTATTTTCTTGTATCTTGAATCAATATCAATGACATTGGGAATCAGGGAATGAATTTAGAATGGGTTATTTTAATTACTACTATTTAAAACCGGAATATATCATTCTCTAAATTTACTATGCTATTAGATGGGGAAAGAAGGGATGGGCTTTTCATGGACCATATGCAAAAGCAAACTGCTGAGAATTTTGGTTAATAAGAAATTCATAGGGGAGTGAATTGGAAGATTGAATGTGTCTATCAGCAGAAATATTTTAAAAAGTAAAACTGTAATAATTGCCTTCTTTACCATGCCTGCTAAATGTCTGAGTCAGGATAATTTGATGAATTAGTTTTCTGCCTGCTTATAAGATCTGGGCTAGAGTGGACAACAGGGGCCCAGGATATTGGAGACACCTTTTCATGTTAAAAGTATTTACTTCACCTACCTTGTGACAAGGATGTACTTGCTTGTTCCATGACATAGGAGTTAGTGGGATAACTTGCTCAATTTAAAGAAATATGAGTTGAAGTGATGTCTACTACATCAGAGCATAGGATTCTACGGTCATTGTGAAGGTTCACCATTTTCTCTTCACTTTTGAAGACTGGCATATTCCAGAGATATTCCTTTGTCCTGGTAACAGAAAGATGATAACATGAAGTAGAAGGAAAAAAATAATGTGCACAGGGTAGGTATCATAAGTAAAAAGTAAGCCTTTCTTATGTAAGCCACTTAGACTTTTTGAATGTTGACTCTTACAGAATAACTGAACCTAAGCTTAGAGACAAACCGGCCAATATGAGAAAATGTATTGTGTATCTATATTGATATGGGTCAACAAATGTAGAGGCAATTAAGTTGTACAAACAAGGAGCACTTATGATGCATATTATTAAAACTAAAAGTCCAAGATCAAGCACTGAAAATACAAGTGCATAAACAAAAAAATTCAACATGCGTACAACATGTGTAGTAGTACTAAAATGCTAGTAAAATTGCAAAACAACATAATTAAAGCTGTTGTAAGACAGCTTTTTTTTTTAGAATCTACTTTACTTTTTCATCTGGGTTTTGTTTTTCCGACACTTAATTATATATGTCATGCTGGGGTTTGAACCAGAGTCCTCCTGCATGCCAGGCAAGCACTGTAACCACTGAGCAACAGCTCCAGCCTGCATAATTAAATCTTAAAGTGTAACTGACTTTACAAAAGCAATTCTTCATTTGATGAACATTTAGAGGATACTTTCCCCAATAATGACAGTGTGCAAACTCTTTTGAACAGTATTCTCTTTTCTATACTCGGGGTAATTAATCCCTAGTGCAAAACTTCCCAAGGGAAGAAGCTCTTTTATAAGTTTGAGAAAAGTTGCAAACTGTAACCTCTTGTCAATTCAAAACATATGTCAGGAAAGCAAAGGTTTGAGATGTTCTATACCAGATACCTGCTTTACTTCCATTCTTTTCCTCAATATTTCTGAACTTTATTTGAATATAGTATTGGACACATGGTCTTAGAGTATTCAAAATCTAGTAAGATATAATCTAGTCTACATCCTTCTACCATATTTAATGAAGAAAAAGGAATAATACATATAAATTCCACAAGAGAATATTTGAATGGAGAAGGTGGAAGTGAGGGGTAAGTGGCTGAATGTGCATCTGTTTCAAAATTCCAGTTCTGAGCAGTGGTGCTGTATGGGAAGAAGTGGGCACTTTTAAACACTATCCCCCTAGCCAGGGTATTTTTCATTCTGCCTGAGTTACAATTCCCTCCTAAACAGTCCATTTTGTCCATAATATTTCAATTTTATTCTACCCTGGATATTTGTTCTACCTCATCTGTCAAAAATCATTACTTAATTTATTTCATAGTATCTTCTGTGGTTTTGCATTCTTTTCAGGCTAATAACTATGTAATTGATTGATTTGTAAGATGTCTTTATTATCATAATACAATCTCTACTTGGGTGATTTTTTATCGCATTGTCTTTGAGTTCTTCTTTTATTTACTCATTCACTTAATAAATACAAGTAGTGGCTTTTGTAGTGCAAAGAACTTGGACAGTCATGTCAGGATGTTGCATTCACATTCAGTCTTTTGCTGATTAGCAATCAGTGACAAAATCTAAGAAAATACAAATAATAGTTGTATCTTAGTGTTTTAACAATTTGATAAGACTAGTGTACATAGAAAAAATTCACTGCATGAGGAGCCGGTCAGAAAAAGTAGGTGGTCAGACAATGCCAAATAACTGAATTTAAATCTAAATAATACAGATGCACAAAATGGTGGATTCAGTCATTAGTATTATGCATTGCTATGTCTTTGGTAGGACTAATATATGAGTTTGACTACTTTTCACCCAAGCCTGGGATTTGTTCTAGCCTCCACAAATTAAGGAAATTATCAGACCTTTGAGTCTCTGGGTTTGGATAAATTCACTCACTTTAAATTCTTCCATTGTCATCCATTTACTTTAAAAGGCCACAATAGCTAAGTAGTATGCATGTGTATGTATATATATATATATTATATATATATATATATGTCAGAGCTTCGGGATCCATTCTTCCAGTAAGGGGCATCTGGGTTGATTGATTTCATAATATGTCAGAGCTTCAGGATCCATTCATCCAGTAAGGGGCATCTGGGTTGATGGACTTCATAATTTAGCTATTGGAAATTGAGCTGCTATGAACACTGATTTTGCTGTGTCACTGTAATGTGCTGATTCTAACTCCTCTGGGAAAATACCCAGAAGACGGACAGTTGGGTCAATGGTGGATCCAACCCTAATTTTTGGTGGAGTCTCCACACTGCTTTCCAGAGTGACTGGACCAGTCTGCAGTTCCACAAATAGTGTTCTAGTGTTCCTATCTTTCCACAATCCCTCCAGCATTTGTTACTGTTTATATTGTTCATCATTGCCAATCTGACTAATGTAGTTTTGATTTACATTTCTCTGATTAATAGTGATTTACAACACTTTCTCATGCATTCCGTGGCTTGCTTGATTTCCTCAGTTTAGAAGTTTCTGCTTAGCTCTCTGGCCCATTCATTCATTGGATTATTTGTGTTTTTGATATTAAGTTTTTTGAGTTCTTTGTAAATTTTGGATATTAGTCCCCTGCTGGAGGACTCACAGCCCATGATTACCTACCATTCTGTAGATTCTTTCTTGACAATTTTGACCAATTTCTTGCTGAGAAAAAGCTTTTTAATTTAATGGCATCCAACTCATTAATTCTTGTTTTTACTTCTTGCACCTTGGGAGTCTTGTTGAGAAAGTTGTTGCCAACTCTCATATGCTGGAATGTCACTCCTAATTTTTCCTCTAGCAGTTGTATGGTAGCTGGTTTAATTCCTAGTTTCTTGATCCATTTTGATTCACTTTTTGTACAAAGTGAGAGATAAGTATCTAACTGCAACTTCTGGATAATGGCTGTCCAGTTTATCCTGCACCGTTTGTTGAATAGGCTGTTATTCCTCTGTATTATATTTTGACCCCCCTTTGTCAAAGATCAGATGTTTAAAGATTTTTGAGTTGATCTGAGTCTTATATCCTAATCCACTGGTTTTCATTCCTATTTTGTTACCACTGTCATGATGCTTTTGTTACTTCAGCTCTATAGTATAATTTTAGATCCGATATTGCGAAACCACATGTTTCATCTTTCTTGCTTAGTAATATTTTGGCTAATCTGGGTTTCTGATTGTTCCAAATTAATTTTAGAATTTATTTTTCTATATCTGTGAAGAATGGCATTGGTATCTTGATGAGGATTGCATTGAATATGTACAGCACTTTTGGCAGAATGGCTGTTTAATTATATTAATTCTGCCTTTCCATGAACATGGAAGGTCTTTCAATCTTTTCAGGTCTTCTTCAATTTCTGCCTTCAATATTTGATAATTTTCATTGTAGAGGACTTTTATTTCCTTTACTAGAGTAATTCCCAAGTAGTTTATTCTTTTTGAGGATATTGTGAATGGTACCAATTTCTTGATTTCTTCTTCTGCCCTTCTACTTGGAAAGCTATTGATTTATAAGTGTTAATTTTCTAACCAACTACTTTGCTAAATCTGTTGATAAGTTCAGCATATTTCTGATGGAGATTTTTGGATCTCCAGATATAGGATCTTGTCATCAGCTAAAAGGAAAAAGTTGACTTCCTCTCCTCCTACTCTTATCCTTTTTATTTCCTTGTCTTGTCTTAATGCTTCAGCTAGGGTGTCAAGGACTATATTGAATAAAAATGATAAGAGTGGGCAGCCTTGTCTTATTCCTGAATTTAGTGGAAATGCTTTCAAATTTTCTCCATTTAATATTATAATAGCTAGGGTTTGGCATATGTGGCATTCACAAAGTTAAGATCCTTTGATTCCTATTTTCTCTAGAGTTTTGAGCATAAATGGGTCCCAGATTTTATTGAAGGCATTTTCTGCATCTATTGAAATGATCATATGGTTTTTGCTTTTAGTTCTGTTTAAGTGATGAATCAATTTATTGATTTGTGTATATTGAACCAGCCTGCCCGGTCTCGGCCGGCAGGAACCAGACAATGCGTTCATTCAGGTGTTTGACTGAGGTTAAAATAGACCCACTGGTCTTAAGTTCTCCAAACGCTTTATTTCTCCCTTAACCGCGACTAACGGCCTCTAGGCGCTTCCCGCCTTCCCTCTCTTAGAGTCAAGGCCCTTAAAACATTCTTTTTAGAGTCAAGGCTATTAACATTCAGAGTCCTTGTTTCTATTGCCATACCAGAGTCCCTGTTTCTGCAGCCGAGGCTCTTACTGCCTGCATCTTCTACCGCTGCTCCTCTCTCCGCCGTCGCTGCTGCTGCTTCCATGCTTCTTCTCTGACTGTTTCAGGACAGGGCTGCTTGCTTGCTTGCTTGCTTGCTCTCTGGCTGCTTCCTCGCTTGCTTGCTCACTCTCTGGCTGCTTCTTTTACCTGACTAGTCGCTACTCTATTTATCCATTACAACAGCCAATAGGGGCACAATGCAAACACGTTTATCCAATTGTACAAATGAGTGACCAAATAGCTTAGTCATGCGGTCAGGCATTACGTCACTAAGGAAGATACAAGCCAGCTGGGTCAGAGTTGTTTACCACCAATTCTTTTACAAGCCAGCTGGACCTCATGTTGGGGGATCCCCAACATCTCCTCTTTTTTTTATTTTTATTGAGCAGAGGATGACAAACAGGTGACTATGTCTGCCTTAGGTTTTTCCATTCACACCTCCTCTTTCTTACCCGTCATTGGAATAAGGTGTAGCGTAAGGCACCCTTCCTGTCTTAGGTTGATAAGGGGGTTGAAAGGATTTTCCCGTCACTGACTACCAGCCCCTTGAGCTTGCATAGCTGACTCATGGTCATCAACTCTGAGGGCAGCATAAGCTTGCTTGATCCCCTCCATGCCTTTTTACCGCAAGACCAATCACAAAGCACACAATAATGACACTGGCCACTCTTCCCCAGGACTTAGCCAAATTGCTCAGGTAGCCAAAACTTAGTCCAGGCAGGTTATGAATACACATAGACCCAATGTCCGCCAAAATGTCCATTTGTTAGACCCAAAGTCCACCAAAATGTCCATTTGTTCTTGCAGTAGATCAACTCGTTGGTTCACGGTCCAATGTGCAGGTGTTGATCCTGATTTGTGAAAGCCTTTTCAGCTGAGCTGGACAAGTTGTTCAAGATCCGCCGTCAGCACAGTCACTGCCAGGGCTGTAGCAGCTGCAGCTAAGATGTCAAAGTCTATCTAATTACGCCGAAGCAGGACCACAGGTTTTCTTCCCCGGTCCGTATCTTTCTCTCTAGGAAGCTACCAAAGGCTCTGGAAAAACAACTCAAAAACCTTTACGTAAACACATTCTAACTCACCCTGAGTTTTTACAAACAGCAACAAGATGACTCTGGGGCAACTAATGAAATGGGGTAAAAACCAGACCCCCCCAACACCAGCCTTGCATCACTGAATTGAAGCCCACTTGATCATGATGAATTATCTTCTTGATGTGTTTTTGAATGCAGTTTGGTTGACCTTTAAGGATTTTTTCATTGATGCTTATCAGGGATACTGGTCTGTAGTTTTATTTTTTTGATGTGTCTTTGTTGGGTTTTGGTATTAGAGTTATGGTTGCCTAATCAAACATGTTTGGGAGAGTTCCCCCCTTTTCAATTTCTTCAAATAATATAATAAGGAGAGGTGTTAGCTCCTCCTAAGTGTGGCAAAACTCAGCAGGGAATACATCAGGTCCTGGGCTTTTCTTCTTTGGAAGGTCTTTGATTGTTATATTGAATTCAGTTACTGCTATTGGGCTGTTTAGGATTTCAGTATCATCCTGCATCAATTTTTCTATGGCTTCCAGATTATCTAATTTAGAGGAGTATTTTTTTTTTCAAAATAGGTTCTGAGAATGTGTTTGATATCTTTGGGTAAGTGATGATTGCTTCTTTTTCATGGTGATTTTGTTGATTATCTTTAATTCCTTCTTTCGATGAAATTAGTGAGGGGTCTGTCAATTTTATTTAGTTTTTTCAAAGTACCAGCTCTTTGTTTTGTTGATTTTTTCTATTGTTTTTTGTTCTCAATTTCATTGACTTCAGCTATGGTCCTGATTTTTTCATGCATTCTGCTGGGTTCAGGGTTAATTCTACTTCCTTTTCTAGGGATTAGAAGTGGAACATTAGCTTATTTATTCTGGATTTCTTCTGTTTTTAATTCATTGCTATTAATTTTCCCCTTATGAATGCTTTCTTGCTGTCCCAGACATTTCTATATTTTGTGTCTTCATTCTCATTTTCTTCCAGGAATTTCTCAAATCTGCTCTCATTCTTGGATCCATTATTCATTTAATTGTGTATTATTCAATATTCATGTATATGTGTGCACCTGTTTAATTGTTGCTGTTAATTACTAGCATTGTGGTGTCGAATTCTGATAAGATACATGATATAGTATCTACTTTTTTATATTTGCTGAGAATTCCTTTGTGAACTAGAATATGATCTATTTTAGAGAAAGATTCATGTGCTGCTGAGAGGAAGATATACTCAGCCCATTTGGGATGGAATACTCTATAAATGTCTGTTAAGTCCATTTGATTTATGGAGTTGTTTACACTGGAGATCTCTTTATTTTCTTTTTCCTTTTTTGCTTTAATGATCTGTCTATTGATGATAGGGGAGTACTAAAGTCTCCCAGTATTATCATGTTGAGGTCCAAAATTGGTTTGTGATGAAGTAACTTTTCCACATAATTGGTGGCTGGAGAGTATATATTGAGTATGGTTATAACTTCTGGTTGTAGTGTTCCATTTACTATGATGTAATCGGATTCTTTAGCTCTTCTATTTAAATTTTGAATGAAATGTACTTTGTTGGATATAGTTATTGAAACACCAACTTGCTTTGTTGGTCCATACACTTGGTAGATTATTTTCCATCCTTTCATCCTCAATCTCTGGATGTCATTGACTACAAGGTGAATCTCCTGTAAGCAGTATAATGTTGGATTTTTGTTTTTGATCAAATCTGATAATCTGTGTCTTTCAATTGGTGTGTTGAGACCATTCACATTCAGTGTTAGGAGAGTTACGTGTTTGTGGTTCAGTCATCCTGCCTTATTAATGAGTTCTATGATGTCATGAATGTCCTGGGATAGCATGTACTTGCATTGATTTTCCTCTTTTGGTGGTTTTTTAGGATTGTTTTGTTGTTCTTCTTTCTGTAGTTTGTCTTTGAATATTCTTTGTATTTCTAGTTTTCTGTTCATGAATGCTGCAAGTTTGATCTTATCATGAAATGTTCTTATTTCCCCCATTGAATTTTCAGCTGAGCTTTGCTGGATATAGTATTCAGCTTCCAAGGTCTGAGCTGAAAAGTAAGAGTGATCCTCTGAATGTGATTTGATGTCTCTCTCTTGCCATTTTAATATTTTTCCTTGATTTTCTTGTTATACATTTTGAATATGATGTGTCTCAGTGAGTTTCTCATTTGATTAGAACTATTTAGATCTAATAGTGTCTGACTCTATTCTGATATGGGAAAATTTTTAACTATTTCATTTAGAATGTTTTATACCATTTGTTTGTGTTTTGATTTCTTCCTGTATATTGATTACACTTAGATCATTTTTTCTGCTTTCATCCCAGACAGTTAAAAAATTCTGCTTGTGTTCTGTGTTTATTTTTTCTTTTTTGTAATCCATGCACTCAAGCTTACTCAGCTTATCTTCATTTTTTGGAAGTTCTTTCTTCCTGAGCTGAAGTTCTGTTTTCTATAGAGATTAGTCTATTTTTAAATTCTTCCATTATTTTCTGATGTGATTGGCTGAAGATTTTGGCTCCATTACTTCCTTTTTCAATTGTCTATTTCCTTTTAATAGAGATTTTCATCTCTTGAGTTTTCACATTTAGTCCCTTCATTAAATCATTTTAGATTTAATTAAGAGTTGCATTTTGTAATTGGATGATTGATAATTATTTCTAGGTTTTCATCCTGCTCCCTGCCCCTGTGTTCCTTGTTTGGGGAGTTATGGGCTTGAGGTAAACCTCCTCTATTTTGATTCCTCATATTTGATAATCTTCTTCTGGATCTCTGAATTCAGTTTCCTTGTTATAAAATAGGAAAGTCTGTAGGTGCTTCTTTCTTGCAGGTCAAAAGGTCAGGTCAGATACCTTTCTGATGACCCCCTTCTTTCAGAAAACTGCTTTTGCCTGGAACCTTGTTTTGCTGTACCATATAAATCTAGGTTCCATGGAATTGATCTGGGATCTGTTGGTGTGTGGGGCTCCCCACAGGATTGTAGAAGCACAGCAGCCAGACTACATTACTTTGTCCTGGGGTCTTTTGATGAGCTGGAATTTGTCTTGTGCACCCCATGATGGGTCCTGGGATCCTTGGCAGCAGGTATCCGTCCAATATGTCTGTACTAGGCAGCTATGTGCTATGGCTGAGTGACTCTGATTAGGGGTTTTCAGGTGTAGGTATCCTGGGCTCTCCTGCTGGCCCAGATCAGTGGTCTGTGTTCCTGCATATGGTTGCTGGGTGGGTCCATTCCAAGCAGGGATCCTGGGCACTGAAGACTTAGGTACACCATCTGGCTCTGGACCTGAGGCCTCCAGGACCCTGTGCATTTCTGCATGGATCAGCTCCAGCTGGGGTACTAGATACGTTTGCCGGCCCCAGACCAGAGGCCTGGGAATCCAAGCACAGCAGCAGGATGTATCTGCCCAGGCGGGGGTCCTGGGTGTGGGTGTCCTGGGGCTCCTGCAGGCCCTGGCATAAGAGGTCCACATGCAGCAGCTCAAAACCTTATAGAGTTGATGTGAAGATTAATCCAAGAGTCTTCATGGAGGGAGGGGTTGGGGATTTAGCTCAGTGGCAGAGCGCTTGCCTAGCACGCACAAGGCCCCGAGTTCAGTCAGTACACTTGGGGGGGGTGGACAAGTCTTCATGGAGGAAACAAATCTTGATGTGAGTCTTCAAAGAAGTGTAGAAGTGAAACATTTGAGAAAAGCATACCACACCCCCCAAATGGATGAAGTTATGAAGAGGAACAAGAAAGGTGTGAATTTAGGGACAATATCCTCCAATTAGGATGCCTGGGAATCTACCGGGAAGTAACTGAGAGCAACCACTGCTTCAGGGCTGTTATATAGAGGCATGTGTAAGGGACCAGTGCTAGGTGGCCATGTGCATAAATGCGTAAGGGAATGTGCTTCAGGATTGTGGGCCACAGTGACCCTGTGGGCAGGAGCTGCCTTGTCTTTGTTAAAACGCCTGGCATAGTGTTTAACCAGATAAGTATTCAGCCAGTGTGTGTTGTATGTTTCCACTGGACTTGACTTCTGAGTGACATAGGATGATTCAATTCTTGCCTATCTGTAATGCAGAAAACAGATAGAGGAGAATCAAGATTCTTGTCAGGATACAAAAATTATAATTTAGCTCAGGTTAGCACAAAAATCATAGTTTTGAACATTTTCTGAGAAATCATTCAAAAACATGTCACAGTTCCCCAGTCTCAGAGATGTCTACATATCTCTTTTTTTGTCTTTGTTTTTCATTTACTTCCTTTTCTCCTCTTCCTTCTACTATTCTTTCTTTTATTCTATTTTTTTCTTCCTTCCTCCTTTTCTTATTCTATTCTTTTTTTATTCCTTCTTCTTTCTTCTCATCTTTTATCCTTCTCCTCTTGCTTGTGTCAGAATATATCTTGATATATTTGTAAAAAGAAGATGGGCAATGGAATTTAGTTGAAAGTCAATTTTGATGGGATACATCTATTCTAAAACTTGAGGGCTTGTGCCAAGTGAAAAGGCTAAGGAAAGATGACATAGGACATATTGCAACTCTGTCACTGAAAATTTTTCTAAGATTTATTTATAATAAATCTATCATTTGTCTCATAAAATTTTTCATTTATTCTGGATTTAATTCTTAATTAACTTGGGAAACAATGAAATACAATTGTTAATATTTCCTCATATGTCAAATCGTTTTAATAAATAGTTTTCTTAGTAGAAGCAAGTCTAATGTTTTTTTAGTTTAATTTCATTCATTAACTTTAACTTTTTAAAAATTCCTCTGTTCCATATATATGAACATTATTGAAAATATTTTCTAATCACTGTGACTAATACAAAATTTCCCTGAAATTCAGCTAATTTTGGATTAGCAAATCCCTCTCATTTTAGGATATTAATGTTTCTATAATATTAAATATTCTGTAATTTTCATTTCTTAGCAGATTCAATGAAAATCCATGTGGGTTTGTCAAGTTGCAGGTTTTTCCTAAAACTTCACAATGCATATTTTTTTTAAGTGAAGAGGGGTGAAAGATATGCAAGTGAGTAGTTACCTTTTTCCTGAGATGAAGGATTTCTCAATGTTCATACTGTTATTAAGTAGAAACATTTCCCTTTTAATAAGAGTTTATAATAAACTACCCTTTATGCACACATATTTCAGGTTATTAAAAATGTTTTCTTCATAATATTGAGCTACAGATACATCTATTATCATGATACTCTACATTCTTTAGGTATGTCTAAGTATCCTCTATCTTTTCTAGTTATATAATTTGTGTTATTTTAATAAATATTGAGGAACTTAGAAAATAGTACTTGTGACATTGTTCCTACCCTGATGAGTTACAAATTGTCTCATATTTATTCTATTCTTTCTTATCTATTGCTTGTATTCCTTGATATTAGATGAAGCTTGAAACTACTGTTCCACCAAAAATAATGTTTCTTCACTATAGAATTGGAGAGAAATAGATAAAGGTGATGGAGTGTTGAAAACACACCTTTGTGTCCTTTGGGTGATGTGTTTTACTTTTAGTATTCTGACAGGCACCTCAACATTTCCAAGACACCAGCAGTATCTGTAAATTAACTATACCTCATCCAGGAAATTACATTTGGAAATAAAGTGACTCATCTCAATAGAATTTCTATGGAAAGAAAAGTCCAAAAATGGAGTCTTAACGGAACATCCTCTGAAATGTTGACCTTACTTGGAGATAGTTGGAAACAACTTTGAGTTCTTGATAGAACTATGAGAACTATTTAGAACTGACTTTTTTCCCATCCAAATCTCAAAATGCTGTTTTAAAGATCTATGTATATATTTGCTTGAAATGCCATTTCAAGATTGTCTTCTTTTATACAATTTGTCAAAGCATAGGTAAAAATAATTATAATTTACTTGCATTTTGATACAAGTTTTTCACCAAAAAAAAAAAAAGAGTAAAGTAAGAAAATAACTTTTTTTCTCATTTGGTTAACCTGTAATGCTCTTTTATTCATATAATTTTAACTTTTTATATAAAGATACTAATTATCTAAGTATCTTGGCCGTCTAAAATATCTCCTTTTTCCCTGTAATCTTGTCAACAGTTCCTAATTTCACTCTAGTCAGGGAAGACATATGTATTTGGTGTTTACAAGTTTTGTTTATAGATCAAGTTTAAAATTAGTCATTTTGTTTAGGCCCACTAGTATATGGCCTAATAGAGAACTTCTGATTTATTTTATGCAAAATCAATAGTATTTTTTTATCTCCCTCAATTTTCTGAGATTTAGAAGAATAAAAATAAAGAAAATATTGTGGAGTGCTTGAAATTTCCCAGATATTTTGCTAAATAATTTTGGTAAAGTCATTGATTTAATGTTCACATAATACTTTAAGATATTATAATTTATTGGTATATCTCCAATTTGCAGATAAACAAATGAAGTTTAGAAAGAATAAGGAGGTCATCCACAGTCACACAGAACTAGGTGAAGAAAACTGAGATTGGATGTATCAGGTCAGTTTGATTTCAATAATCACTCTGTCCAAATATTTCCAAAAGAACCCTACTACAAACATTTGCAATCCCCATTCCTTGGACGTTAGGTCTGAACACTGTTCACTGGCTAGAAAATAGCTCCAAAATAAATGAATCTACCAGGTTCACAATTTGCTCCTTTATTATAACTTGTCCACAACCAGCAAGCATGAATTTTCGTACATAAACACACAATCCCTCCCCACTGAATATGAATGTTTCCCTCAATATGTTTGCCATATTCTTATAACAAGTTCATTAGACTGATGATTAAATTCTCAAAAGTTATTTTTGATCTTTTTTATCCTTGAGCTTTAAACTCCCAAGTGCTGGCTTCCTTAATTTGTTGGTATACTTCCTGACAAAAGGTCAGAATGTCCTCCAAATTCCCCATTCCCTCTGTCATTGCATAGATATGCACTCACTTTCCTTTACTCTTTTTTATTCTATTCTGTTCTTTTCATTAATCTTCAATTCTCCAATTTAAAAAAATCCCCAATTAATATTGATTGATTTGTGCCAAAGTATTTGTTCTCAGTAATCTTAATTACTATGCTTATTCATTTACTCACATATTCCTGCCTTCCTTATTTGGCCAGACTTCACAGCTCTTTTTATTTTTCATCTTTCAGCTTTTAAATAAAAAATTACTAAACCCCAGGAATGAGTGACAGAGACATTCGGCCTTTTATTATTAGGTTGACAAAATAAGCCATTCTGTATGTTGGGAAAGCTGGTATTATACCAGGATAAAAAGGGAGATTTTCTTTTTCATTATGTTTTTCAAGGCTTTCCTGGTAAGGGACTCAAAAGAGAATGTATTTAATTATGCAGTTTGTATATCCACCAACTTTGAAGATGGTGTGAAAATTTTAATTGCACAGGGATACAATACATTTATGGTCTCTTTGGAGGGAAATGACAACAGTGTTAGTAACTTTCAGTACTGAATTACTTTGCATGAAACATTTGCTACTGCTTTGGGGTGATGCTTATTTTGGAGAAGCTGTAGTGAAGACTATCACAGCAAAGCTCTGTCATTCTTTTTAAAGACTTTCCTAGAAGTTGAACTTATAAAATGCTTCAGGAGCAAAAATTGTAAAACAGTATATGTAATGACAGAGAAATCTTTGGTATTCAAAAGAAGAAATAACATTTTCCTGAATATAAGGCCACTCTCTTCATTTATTTGCTTATAATAACTTCTGTGCCTGAAATGACTTCCCTGTTCTGATGGACCCTTTATTAAACTTCAAAGACTGCTTAGAAATTACCCTTTGCCAAAGCCTGTTTCAACTTTCCTCTCCCCCTTCATCACTGCAAATTATTTCCCTCTTTCCTCATAACTCATTCCTCAATGACCCTTCCTAGAATAACTGTCAGGAATTGGGTATAATCCCTGTCCCTCAGAAGATTATACTCTATTTGGAGGAGATGCACTTTTTGAGAAGAATAAGTGAAATGCAATACCTGTTAAAGCTTCTGATAGTGCAGTCTTATGAAGGATATGAAATAAGGTGAGAACTGTTAGCTACCCTTAGGAATTTGCAAAGGTGTCATAAGAAGCTTTCCAATGTATTGTTATATTTTCTAATTTTACTTTGAGGTTTCTATCAGGAGAGTGGATATAAAATCTAAACCTGCTCTAATGGGGCTCCAGAGGCATGGTTGGAGGAAGTAGGTCACTGAAGGTGTGCCCTTGGGGATTTTATTTGTCCTGGTTCCTCCTTCACTCCCTCTACTTCCTGACTGCCAAGAGATGAGAGCTTTCATTATCAGACCCAGCTGTTCTGCCTCATCTCAAGTCCAGAGCAGTGGAATTAGATGACAATGGACTGAAACTCTGAAGCTGTGAGGGCCAAGTACACTTCTACTCTAAGTGGTTCTTCTCACGGTATTTTTTTTAAAGAGATAGAGGGACAGTGAAAGACAGAGAGAGAGAGAGAGAGAGAGCAATTTTATTTAGTTTTTCATGTGACTCCAACAATTCGGTGCGTACAAGGTGCTGGGGTACAGACCTGCATACTTGTGCATGCCAGGCAAGTGCTGTAACCACTGAACCATTGCTCCAGTCCCTCTTCTCAGGTATTTTGGCCACAAACTTGAAGAGCTTACTAATCCAGTGCACTGTTGGCCCATTTACCTGAAGCTGTTGGTGGCCTTTTCATATGTTTTTTTTTTTTTTTTTATCTTTGAAACATTTGGGGTAAACTGGTTCAGTTTTCATCAGAGCTGCCATTTTGGTCCATCTCAAAACTACCATTCAAAGGCAGCATATGAAGACAGATAAGTGAGTAAAAACTGCTCCCTGTGTGGAGAAAATGAAATAGAAGCAAATTAGAAACAAGTGCCTACATGGTGAGAGAGTGAGTGAACGTGAAGACTTGACAGTTGTCTGTTTTACAATACTAGCTGTGTTTCCTTCAGACTTGAGATTCTCATATCTTGAAACACAACTGAACATATGCTGATGTTACCACATCCCTTTATTTTTGATCTATATGATCCCATATCTTGGCTCTATACCAAAACTGTTTGCCTGCCCTAACGTATCAAAGAGAAGTTTTATTGCTCCAACTTGGTGAGCTTCTTGAATCAATTCAATCACCTGTAAAATGGAGGTCAGTCCACATGTTCTAGATCTATCCTGATCAGAAGGGAACAATTTAAGGCATCATTCAAAAAGAGCTTTTAAAGAGTTCCTATTATGTGTCTTGCCTTGGCTTATAAATGACAAAGTAGAACTACAAGTAAGCATCCTATCAGGCATGCTCATAATTTTCTTACTGCGTTAGTAAGTTTTCCATTGCTACGACAGAATACCTGTGATAATCAGCATAAAATGATGTAAAATGTTTATTTGGGCTCATAGTTTTACAGGTCCACAGTCACCTGGATACATTGTTTTGGTAACACAATATATCATGACATGAGAGCACGGAATAGGATGCTGCTCAACCCATGCATATTGAGAGGTAAAATGAAAAACAGGAAAGCCTCCTTTAAGAAAAGGCCCCCAATGATCTAAATTCCTTACTCTAGACCCCATCTCTTAAAGATTTCACCATATCCCAGTAGCATCACAGGCTGGCAATCAAGCTTTTAAACTGGGAAACTTTTCAGGACCCTTCTAAAGCATAGCATTTAAATATCATGGAAACAATGTTGTGTTAAAAAAGATTCCCCACTAGCTGTCTTGAGCCAGACAAGATACATTATGAGGGTAGAGGCTTAAAGGTTAGGAAACAGATGACATTATTGTCATAAGATAATGCAAGTCCTGGAAACTGAAGCATTCAGCTTAGCTAATATAAGCTGACTGTGAACGCTGGTATGTAAAGCCAAAACAGTTACACAGAGCGGAAATTATTCAAGATAGCAAAAATATGTGTATCCTGAAGGCATCTCATGTCTTCTCTAGGATTCCCTTTTTCACTCTCTCCTTTATATTTCTGCATTGCATTTAACATTTTCAGATACATTGTATATAGCATTTGTTTGGTTATCTGCAGACTATATAGCCCATGCCCACTAGATCACAGTCTTCATGAAAGAAAGAACTTTTTGTTTTCAATGACACATCTCCGGTACCTAGAAAAGTGCTTGGCACACAGGAGATGTTCTGTTAATGTGTGTGGAGTTAAAAAACAAATTCATGAATTCAGTGATAAAAACTCAATTCATATTTTATAATGGCATGTCTTTTTTTAAGAGAGAAAGGAATAATGAAATAGAAAGAGAGGACCAATTTTATTTAGTTTTAAATTTGGCTTTTGTTGCTCTGACTCTTTGTTGTGTACGTGGTACTGGGGCTCAAACCTGCATCCCTGTGCATGCAAGGCAAGCACTGAAACCACTGAGCCACCACTCCAGCCTGATGGCATGTATTTTAAACTTGAGTAGGACCAGGATGGCTACTATCAAATGACTGGAATTTGACAGGCAGCTAGACTGATAGAGCACAAATGAACAAGGGAGGGGTGACCAAGAAAGTAGGAAAAGCATGTTGTCAACTTGAAAAAATGAGCAATAGAAAAAGGAGAGGGGAGAGAGAGAGAAAGAGATGACATGTTAGAAGTTAAGCAGAGAATAATACCTGACTACACATAAACTGGTCAGGAAATCTCACTATATGGGCAAAATTTTCCATGAACTTCAGTGTCTGGATAGAACTGGAGAACTGAGTAAAACTACAGCCCTGAACACATTGAATTCCTAGAAAAATTACCCAGGAAAGACAGAAACTTAAGCATGGAGGAAAAAAACCCAATTATTGGAACTGAGATAAAGATTTAGCGAATAAGGAAAGAGACCAGCTGCTATTACTAGACTACAAGATAAGTACTATGTACTCAATCATTGGTTCTCTAAGCTCATAATGAAAAATAGACATACATGTCAATGCTTGTTCCAGCAATATCTCTCTTTCCCAATTTCTTCTTAAATTCCTATTTCTACTTTTCTCTTTGCTAGTATAAGGTCCTGGAATTCTGCATCTGCTTCTGCAAACCGTTCATTGCTTTCTGGTTTGGTGAAATACTGGAACTCTTGGATACCCAGTCTAGGTGATTCTCCACATTTTGGTGATTCCTGAGATATCTGCAAATTCAGGTAAAAGGTGTTTCTCCGTTCCTGGATAGTTCCCCTGAATTAAAGTTTGGATTACTACATAAGATTTATTTTTTCTCCTCCAAAAGTTGTGGAAAGTGTCAAACCAGAACTCAGACACCAAAATTTGCTAAAAATCCTTTTAGTTTGAAAATATAACAGGATATTAAAGTGAAACTCTTCAGGTCCTGGAACATCAGTGGAGACATTAATACCTGAGAACAATAGAACAGATGAAAGATAACTCTGTTTCTTAAAATAAGAAATTGGAATAGCTATGAAGACTATGTCACAAGATTTAGTTCTGCCTGTGAAAATCAAACATTCACTTCCAGCCTGTGTGAGATTATGATTAGATTTGGGAGAGACTTTCTATGGGGAGAACTATTTTAGTATTGAGGTCATTTCCTTTCCCCCTTATTGCTGTCAAGGCAGGTGAAGTCTTCTTAAATGAATTCTAGTGAAAGTACCTCAACAAAAAACCTTGGGGGGCTGGATATGTATTACTCAAATTTGGAACAGAGGAGGACTGCTGTCTGATTATGCTGGGAGAGGCTTAACGCATGAAGAAGCTGAGAAAAAGAATTGCATGCCTTGGGAGCAAGATACTATATTCTCATCCACAGAAAAGTCAAGGTACACTTATAGAGGAGGTTAGACCCAGAGGTGACCTGATGTTTTCTTAAAAGTACTCCCCCATAATATAATAGCCCAGAGAGGCCAACAGACCCAGCAGGAGGTGAATTGATGGGAAAGGCCTGCCAGTGTTCAGTATTCAGGGAGCATGCTCTGGCAGAAAAAACTCTCAGAAACCAATACTAATCCCTATTCAATTTTTAAAAAGGAAAAAAAAGTGATCATATTGATTACAATTGTACCAGCATCGTATGATTATGTTCCTTCTTATTCTCTCTCCCTTTGGACTTTGAAGTAGCCTGAAGAAAGTGAGTAAGAGAGGAAAGCTAGAAGTATTGATAAAACCCACCCTGTTCTCTCTCTCTCTGTAAGCTATCCAATTGCTCTAATAACCTCAGGTTAAAGAAGAGGATTTGAAACCAGATACTATTTTGTAATTTTATCACTTTTACTAAACTTGATTCTTTAATACTTGAGAGTGACAGTGTTTTTAGATTTTATGTTTGTGTATCTATCATCTATCCTTAGTACATGAGAACTGGGAAATAAGTGTAGGAATATTTATAACAACACTGTAAAAGCAGAAAAAATTTAAACACAACTATTCATTAATAGAAACATTAACCAAAATAATAAAAAATATGGTGTTTCATTGAATGGCACACTTTATAGTAGTGAAGATGAATAAAATCTAACTACCTAATGTTAATGGGGAAACAAGTCCCAGAGGACCAAATATAGTTTTACTATCTTTTCTTATAAGTTCAAAAATGTAAAATGAACCAATGTATTGTCCATGAGTACACAGGGTGATAAATTATAAAACAAAGCCAATAGAATCAGAGGTATACAGCAGGAGTATGCTAACCTTGAAGTGGGGAGGGTTGGAAACATTGGGGATGGATTAAAAAAGGAAGTTACTATTTTTAGTGTTCTGGTTCTGGTGCTGGCTGGGTTTTGAAGGCTCATTATTTTGTTAACATCTATTCATACGTACAATATAATACAATATAAAGGCATATGCATGAAGCCATGATGGTTAATAAACCAACAGTTATAATTAACCTAGTTCTATATATCTATGTTACTTTAAAACAACAAATATCTTGGAAAACTAACTGATATTTTCAGCAACAGCTGAGGAAGAAGGAGTCTACAAAGTAAGCGTAGTGAGTCAGAAGAAGAATAAATGTTACTTTTTGTTTACATCTAAGACATTTAGTTTGCTCAGAGTTATCATTGCCTCAGTTCACAAGCATGTAAGTTTTCATTGGCTGTTTATAACATGGTCATGTCAAAGTTCAAGGTCAAGGTGAAAATGAAAACTAAAATTTCAGGGTTGTGTTTGTGTTAAACCAACTGAAAATGAGTGGAAAGACCAAAGAGAAGAATTTTCATTTGTTTGTTTTTTTATCATCAATTTAATCCTGGATCTTGTCAGTGCTCATGTTCACCGTTTTTACTTTCTTCAATAAAGGTTATTTTGTCAGGAGTACAAGATGGCGATCTGAAGAGAAAAGGCTTCCCCAACATCTCCAAGATTGATCAGGAAATCTCCAGCTTTTCTCCAGTAATTTGAGGTGCATTTGGGGGGTTAGCAATATGACTCACCAGTCCTAATCTTCTCAGTGGTTTTGAGGAGCAGTGACTTAGGAGCGACCAAGGGATCTCTGTCCTGACTGAGAAGCGGCAGCAGCTGCGGCCGCTCTCCCTTGCTTACATTCCACCCGTGACTGGGGTGAGGGGACCTACCGCCTTCGATCACATCGGCACAGAAAACCCGCAGTGCTTTAAAGAAAGCGTTCTTATAAAGTCTCTTCCCGGGACTGTTCTCTGTCTGGTGGCAAGATCAGTGTCTGGAAACTGCCTGCATAGAGACAGAGCAGCAGGTTGTGCTGCAGTAGCAGGCGTGGGAGTTGCAAGGGCATGGGAGCAAAGCATCCATCTTTTAACCCCTTGGTGGATCTCACACTCCCCACCTGAACAGGGCAAGAGCTCCCTAGGTTTGCAAAGCAGGCACTTAATACTGCACCTGGAGTCAGCCTAGACCAAAGGCTGAATCTGAAGCAGAAGACTTGGCTCAGGCCCTGAAGAAGGTGTGGGAGCTGGAGGGCAGAGGAGCAGAGCACCCATCTTTAAACCCACACTCCCTGTCCTGGACCAGCCCTCCATAGGTCGGCAAAATAGGCTCTAAAAACTGTGCCTGGAGCCAGCAGCAGATCACAGGCTGATTCAGGAGCAGAACGCTTGGCCCGGGCCCTGAATCCTTTTCTCATAAGGGGTTTGGGTCAGAGGAGTAACAGGGAACATGGCACAGCGCTAATCACTTCCACCATAGACAGAAGGACATTTCCTGTTAAGTGCATGGTTTGGCTGGCCCCACCCCTAAGATCACAGAAGTCAGTTTCAACAACTACCAGCAGATAGAGCTTTGATAACATAATGACCTCTGACTTTCAGATCCCCTGAAAGCCCCATTGAAAGATAAAGCCTTTCATATCCAGCCAGAAATAGAAGATCCAATCCCTGAAAGGACCAAAGACACTCTTAATAGCTGTACTTCCAAGGTTTTCCTATTAAGATTTTTTTTTCTCTGTTTACTGTTGATTTCATGTTCTAGATGTGTGCCAAGGAGATATCTGTAAGAGTTTACTGGTTCTCCGATATATAAAAACTCTAGCTGTTTGTATTTCCCTGCTCTGCTAAATTCGAGGGGCAGTCAACCCCTATTCTTCTGTTATTTTTTCTTTTCTCTTTCTTTTTTCTCTCTTCTTTTAGGGGAAAAAATAACAATAATATTTCTTCCTAGTTTGATAGCCTGTTTTTAGGTCACTTTCTCTTTTTCTTTTTTCCCTATTTATTGTCTCTCTGATTCCCTCTAATCCATCCTGTCTAGCCCTGTACTCATTCTTGAGAAGAAGGATTCTGGTCAGTGCATATAGTATTTGAAATATTGTATGCCTGAGTAGCATAATTCTCAGAGATAACTTCTTCCCTTAAATGGTCACCCAAATATTAGTAATAACTATTTTACCCATCCTATATTAGGCCACAGCTATCCTAGCTTCCCT
>PVKS010022613.1:0-33483 GCA_004027875.1 Aplodontia rufa | reverse complement strand
CATGAACATGAGTTAAATGCAGATAAGATGTAATGCTTTACAATTTAATACTATTTTTAGAGTTATAACGGGAAGGGGAAGGGAGGGATAAGGGAGGGTAATCGGGGGGGGGGGCACTCCTGGGGACAGTTGCAATGTCCAGAATATATATACACATCTTATACACATTTTATATTGTCTTGTTAAAATCTTGTAAGGTTGCTCAAAAATAAAAAAATTTAAAAAAAAATGCCAAAAACATGTGTTGGAGAAAAGTCACCCTCTTTATCAAATGGTTCTGGGAAAACTGGATATTGATATGTAGAAGAAGGAAATTAGATTTGCATCTCTTACCCTGTAAAAAAGACAACTTGAAATGGGTTAAAGATCTAAGTATAAAGATGGGAAACATTGCAACTGATGGAAGAATATATAGGGAAATACTTCAAAATATAAGTAGAAGTAATGAGTTCTTGACTAGGACTCCTATAGTTCAGGAAATAATAGTAGGAATCAATAAGTGAAATAGCATCAAATGAGGAATCTCTTCCTAGTAAGGAAAGCAACAGAGTGAAGGCACGGCCTACAGAGGGAGCAAAAATCTGTGCCAATTATTCTTTTGATAGATGATGCCCAGAATATATAAAGACTTCAAAACACACAGAAAACCCAACATTAAACAGGCAAATGAACTGAACAGACAGTTTTCAGAAGAAGTACAAATGGCCAAGAGTTAAATGGAAAATAAGTGTTCATAATCTTTAACCATCAGGAAAATGCAAATCAAATTACATTGACTTTCTATTTCACCCCAGTCAGAATGGGTATCAGCAAGAATACAAAGAACAAATGCTGGTGAGGATGTGGAGTAATAGAAGCTCTTACACGCTAATGTTGGGAATGCAAATTAGTACTGTCACTAAGGAAATCAGTGCAGAGTTTCCTTACAAAACTAAAACCTGGGGGCTGGAGCAGTGGCTTGGGAGTTATGCGGCTTACCTGGAATGCACAGGATGCAGGTTTGAACCCCAGCAGCATCACATACACAATGAAGTGTCAGAGAAACAAAGGCCAAATGAAAAATTAAATAAAATTGACTCTCTCTCTTCCTTTCTCTCTCTCTCTCACTGTCCCTCTCTCTCTTTAAAAAAAAAAAGTCTAAAAATTGAACTATTACATGTATGTTCCAGCTACACCACTCCTCATTATTTAGCTGAAAGAATTAAATCAGCATACTGTAGAGATACTTGAACACTCATGTGTATCATGGCACAGTTCAGAACAACCAAGTCCTGGAATCAGCCTAGGTGTCACAAACGAATGGATAAAGAAAATGTGCTATATTTATACAATGTAGCATTATTCAACTATAAAGACAAAATTGTGTCATTTGCAGGAACAGATGGAACTGAAGATCATCATGCTAAGTGAAATAAGGCAGACTTAGAATATATATTTTCTCTTATATGTGAAAGCTAGAAGGGGAAAAAGAATGTCATGAATATAGAAGGAAGAACATTAGGGTAGAGGAAAGGGTCTGGTAAGGAGGGCAGGGAGGGAAAGGTGATGTAATGGGGAGTGAGATTGATCAAATTATGTTAGATGTGTGTGTGAATATGCCATAATGAAATCCACTATCTTCTATAATTAATATGTACAAATTAAAAGTAATTATCATACTAAAACAAACTTTGAAGCAAAAAAAAATGTGACTCAGACATGCTGCCTTCCACATATACCTTTTCTCCTGCGTTAGTGAAACACGCACCCGTTTATGCCATTGCATAAAGACATCCTCTCCTGTACCTCTCATCCTCTCCGAAGGAACTCTTGGTGGTTTTCTGTCATTCGTATTTCAGTTACCATGGCTAAGACCATATTCAAGACATCTAAGTGATTTGCAATCTGGTCTCTTCGAATCTACTTTCCTTCTTTCTGAATATTTCTCTTAAGAGATATAATTTCCAAAAACTGTTGGGATTGATAGTTTTCAAAATTTGCTTTTAAAATTCATTTCCAGTTACTTTACACATAGTATTTTTGTTTTCCTCTAGGTTCTTCAAAGTACCAAAGGACTTTGGTACTTTCTGTTGCCTTCAAATGGTACATTCCTCTATCTCCCCATCCTTACTTGTACATTATTTTGTTTTCTTCTTTTCATAATTCAAAGATCAGTTAAAATATCAGTTTTTTCATTGAAAGCTTTTTCAAATCACATTTTCTTTCAACTAGATTAAATATTCTATAATAACTTCTTGTGCATATCTGTATATGCAATTATTACCTTAGTAGTTTATTTTATTTCTCCCCCTCACTATTTTGGGGGAATATACCTTGAGTATACTAATTTTTTTCTTTTTAAAGTTAGTGCACTTTAGAAATAAAGCTGAATAATGTCGTTCTTTTAACAAGCATGACAAACAATTCAGAAACAATGTGAAACTATTTCTCCACCCAGAAGCCTATGTTTGTGATATCTGAGTTTTGCGGGACCCTGTATAAGTTCTATTTCCTGGATAAATTCTCCTTTTCTAAAGATTTAATTTCACCCAGACTGCAGTTTATGTAGAATTTAGACTTAAATAATAAATTTTACTTTGAACCCTAATTGTTTGTTTTCATCTTTATACCCCACCAAAAAAACTGTAGGCAATGGGGCTAGTCTTCAAAATCATGTTTTGTCCTGAGCTACTAGGACTGGCCTTGGACTTCAGGGTAAGATTAAAGTGAATAGACACTCAGCTTTGATTTGAATAACATACTTATCTCATGGTACTTTCTATAGAATTCACCTTAAGGATTAATCTTTCTTATGATGAAAGCAGCCTAGAATTTATGGGCCAGACCCAGAAACTGCATGTAAATGCAATGTTGAAGAACAGTGAGATGCCAGACCATGGTCTAACTGAACTGCATGTATACTGGCCCTCATAACAAGTAAAATAAAGCATTTGGTTCTCATAACAACAGCAAGAAAGAATTTCATTATAGTAACATGAGTTCCTTTTTAATAAAATGACAAAAATAGACCTCATTAATTATTAAGTCCTGCAGTGATTTTATTGAAAAATTACCAGTTCAAATTCTATATTTGGGGGAAAATTTAAATAAGAATTATCAGTTTAAGGAAGTGAGGGAACTCACCAAGGGATAGATGCATGACTATAAGATTTCAATTTATAATATTCAATAATATTTTCAAGGAACAATTTTCCATCATAATATTCAATGTTTATATTCATGCATTATATTATGTTATTTAATTATGATTGAATATAAAAATTGCAAAGTAATTGATCATCAGCATGTTCAGTAAAATTTAGAACATATTAAATTTTTTTTATTATTTTCTTTTTCCACAAAAATTCCACAAGAGATGTGTGGAATTAAAGATCAGTAAGCTAAGGTTATTTAATGAAATGTTAATGTTTTTCCTCATACTAAAAAGGTACATTGAGACAAAAACTATTATCATTTTATAATGGAAGTAGGAATTGTGTGAAAGCAAAAAGGAACAAGAAAGGTAAGCCAATTTAAATGACCTTTATTCAAATTCTATTGAAGCAAATGAATAAGAGGATTTAGTTAGCAAACTACAAAATACAACCAGAAAATAAATCCTAATACCAAACGAATACACTTTCATCAAAGGAAGCTTATAAATGTGTAATTATAAAGAAAATTGTTTAGTCTGGATTTTTTAATTTAGAAAATTGTGTTAATTGAAAATGTATACATAATTCTATTACACTAGAATTAAAATATTAATAAAATTCATTTCATTGTTTAAACCATGGGTATACATTTTAGATATACACAATTATCCAAACATTTCTATATATAGAACTCTTTTAGTGAAAAATTGGGGTCGTTTCTATATACTGAAACCTCAAAATCAATATTTATTTCTAAACAATCCTGCTCTTTTAGATTGTAGAAATTAAAAAGACATTGCTGTTTGTTATGTGAATATTTTAATTCTGTATTTCACATTTACCCAACACAGTGACTAATACCCAATTGACCCTCAACAACTCCTAAATACTTACACTCTTACTCCTCTAATGAGATGTTATATTTTTCCTCATACTAAAATGGTACCTTGAAAAGAAAGGTATTATCTTTTTATAGTGGAAGTCAATGATTTATGTTTGTATTTGAATTCTGATTCTTATACATCTACTGAAGATGTCTTATTTTTTCAAAATGTCTTGCATTTTTCAGAAATATGTGGGACAAAATGAGTATCTTGTGTTACTAGATTTATTAGAAGGAATCTGTATGTCTCTACTGTCTATTTTGGCAGCCACTAGATACATGTGACTCATTTAAATTTTGATTTAAATTAATTAAAATTAAACACAATTGAAAATTCAGTTTTTCAGTTTCACCAGTCACATATCAAGTACTGAAAAGCCATTTGCAGCTAGTTCCTACATAACTGATGGGAGATTTCCATCACTGTAGAAATTTCCACTAAAGAGCCCTGCAATAAATTATGTTGTATATTAGGGGCATATGGCCCAATACTAAGTTGGTTGTGTTGTATTATAAATAAACATAAATGGTAAATAGTTTGACAAGTTGGCCATTAATCACTTTATGTACTCTCTGGAACTTTAATTTCCAAAGTTTATATATCCCAAAGATGTGTGCACAGTGTTGTAAATATTACTCTATGAGTCTGAATGGAAATTAACCTTAAATGGGAGAAATTAACCATCTGCAGATATAAGATACCCTAGAATGTAGTCACCAAACATAGATCTAAGAAGGCTAAGATTCTACTTGATTATAGTGTGCCTGAGGTAAGGTTTCCTTACTAGATTAGAATTATTTTAAATTAACTAGAAAAAAGTCTTAATATGTGGCCAAAGTGTTTGCAGCAGTATTCTACACAGAGAAATGTATTATATGTTAAGCTCTAAAAATCATTAAAAATAAACTATGCTACATAGAAAAAATAAATAACTGTATATAATCCAAAATAGAGATATAAAAACATATTAAGTATATTCAGGACCATATGAATATCTTTGCAATGATAGGATGACAAGAACAAAGTGCTATTATTCATAAAGACTTATATCTTTATAAATTTACAAAGTATTTTCTTATATGTTGCTTTCTTTTATCCTCACAGTGATAAGACACACCTAAGACACAGGATAAAATAGTATGCATGAAACCTTACCTATATATCGGCCTTACATCTAGTGAAAGCCACAATAAATCAAGATGCACAAGCATGCTTGTGATAATTAACGTAATATGCCAGAATCTTGATTCTGGTTAGAGTATTGAGTTTAATAGATAGGAGAATTCTAGTCATTGGAAAAGCATTACTCTCACTGTTTAAATGTTAGTACAATTAGACACCTTATTATTTGTGAATTAACACATCCAGGTCATATGTCAGGAGGAAGTCTATATTATGATCCTACAAAGAAAATAATTAACAAACACTACATTGGAGGGGAATCAAGGTTAGGGGGAGTTTTTCTTTCTGGAGAAGTGAAATTCTTTCAGAGTGGTTTACTTTGTATGGATGGGTTGCCTTTTTAAAAACATTTCATAGTTGTCTGGGTTTTCTTTTCGATAGTCCATCTTGTTTTGTATTTGAATTATTTTTAATTCATTTTAATTGGTAAAAATTGTATATATTTATGGCACACAAAATGATATGACTTATGCATACATGGAGTGGCTAAATCACACTATTTACCAAATGTATTATCTCACCTACTTGTCATTCTTTTTGTGGTGAGAACACTTAAAATTTACACTTCTGGAAGTTTTCAAGTATACATGTTCCTGACTATCACTATAGTCATTACGTTGGACAATAGAACTCCTCAACTTATACTTCCTACCTGGAATTTTGTATTCATTTACACATTTCCTATTCCCATCCATCACCAAGCCTCACAATCCCTGATAGCCACCGTTCTACTCTTCTGTGAATTCATCTTTTTAGATTTCACATGCAAGGAAAATCATGCAGTATGTATCATCTTATGTCTGGATGTTTTTGCCTAATTTTGTCCTATAGCTTCATTCATGTTATTAAAAAAGATGAAACTTCCTTATTTTTAAAAGCAGAATATTATTTCATTTTTTATATACGGAACATATATCTTTTCATTCATTGATTGACACTTGGATTGATTTTTGCATCTCAGTTACTGTGAATAACACTGCAATAAACATATGTTTCTCATACTAGAATTACAGATATCTCTTTGTCATACTGATTTTATCATTCTCGGACTTACATCCTGGAGTGAGATTGGTGGATAATATAGAAGGTCTACTTTAAAATAATTATTGCACTCTTTTCTATAATGACTATATTAATTTTCATTCTCACTAATAGTATATAGGGGTTCCCTTTCCTCTATATCTTCAAAAATACTTGTTAACTCTTATCTTTCTGATAACCATTGTAGCAACTATGGGTAATAGCTTGTTATTGATTTGCACTTCCCTGATGATCAGTAATGTTGGGTATTTTTTCATACTTGTTGGCCATTTGGGTCCTTTAAATCAGGACATTTGTTTTCTTGCTAAGACTGAGATTCTGAGGGGCCTTTTTTTTCCCTTTCTCTCTCTCTCTCTCTTTTTTTTTTTTTTTTTTTTTTTGTAGAAAGGCACTTAACCACTGAATCATATCCCCAGTCAATTTTATTTTATTATTTTGAGACAGGTTTTTGATAAATCACTGAGAGTATCACTAAGTTGCTGGGGCTGGCTTTAAATTTGTGATCCTTCTGCCTTAGCCTTCCTAGCCCCTAGGATTACAGGTGTGCACCACTGTGCCTGACTAAGATTAAATTTTCAAGTATGACTGAGATTTTTTGAGCAGAAAGGATGGGACAGAGTCTTATAGAAAAAAATTCCATGAGAAAAGTCACAGAATCACAAACAGTTATGAAACCAGTTTCTTTTGAGTTTTGTTTCAAATGTGTTTTTGATCCATCATATCTAGACACCCATGGATGAACAAATAAAATTCTTTCTAGGTGGCACAGTAGAGGTTCTGCTAGGGCTATTAATAAGGCCAATGAGCCCCCACACATCAGAAGGCAGCCTGAATTTTTCTGTTTTTCACCTGTTCAAGTTAGAAGAGTTGCCATGAAGTGGTAACTGAGGGAACTGCATTTTTATACACAAGGTAGCACAGAATTATGACCAAATCATCTTCTCATTTTGTAGACTACACCACTAGTAGTATATCTGAGTTTCTAGCCAGGCATACACTTTTAGATACATGATTAATCTCACCTTGGTGTTTCTCATATCTCTGTTACTAAAATCAAAGCTTGCATAGATTGATATATTTTAACACATTCTCACTAATGTCATAACTGAGCGAAGTAGACAGGTTTAATAAACTCTTCATTATTTCATGACATGTGAGATAGAGTGAAAATATAGGTAAAAACTGGATCACATTTACAGTTATGTTAGCATTGTAGTCTTGTGAAAAAATAAGTTTTTTTGTGAATATTTTGTTTTGTTCTAAATAGTACTGAAATTTGTAGAAAAAATCTCACAGCCTAAACACAAAATAGATTAGTTCACTCTCAAGGAATTAACTAACATGACAGGTAAATATCTGGGAGAAAATATAAATATTATTCAAGGAGAATGCAGTAAGACCATGAATAGCATAAAGGTTAACTTTAGCAATAACAACAGTGAGATGTAAATGGAAGGAAATGAGTGAATGGTGGACAGAAAGGGTTTAGGAACTTAAGTGAATTGCTTCCAAAGGAATGTTGTGCAAGCTAGAAAAGTGAAAAAAAAAATAAACAAATGAATCTTGAGATACAGGGATACCTGAAAATAACCTTGTGTTACGTTATAAATTTGACATTTATAAAGAAGAGAATCTTAGAAAATATTAATGATTTCTGCCAAGGAAGGATATAGTTGAATAATTTGACATAAACCACCAACAGATATAAGTCTGGGCATATTTTTGAGTTTATTCCCTTCAATGAAGAATTCCCATAGAGGTATCATCTGGCTGGAACTTGCATTCATTTCACAAACTTCACAGGAGATTGTGTTTCTTAGGAGATTTCTCTAGCCATCACTGTGCATTTGGAAATGTAGAGAATTTATTTATTTAATTGTATTTTTACATCAGGAAGGTAATACAACCTTTCTGACTTTTCTACTAGAAATTCTGTTTAGCTGAATGCACATTGAATGAATGACAATAACACTGATTTGTGATGGAAATGATCCACAGATGTTTATTTCTTTGCATTTGTATGCATGTGGGAGTATTTTCAAGAAAACATTAAAGAGGAAATTCACGCCATAAAATCCATGTTTAATACAAAGGAAAGGATTGGACCAGATACTAAGGTTGAATGACATTTTATCAAGCATACTCGGCATAATACACAAAGACAGGGTTTAACACTGTTCTAATAGTCATGAGGAGTATGGAAGAGATTTAAAGAGGATTCTTACCTACAATGAGTTTTATTTAAAAGAAAACCACCGTATGTTATTGCATAGTAAATCTCATCTTACCTGTAGTATAACACAACATCACTGGAGTTCAGAGGCGGTATTGCCATGTGGTCTTGAGTAGTTCAGGAAAGTTTGTTAGAGGAAATGTGACTTCATTTTGAGCTTAAAAGATGGTAAGGATTAGATGAAGGGCAGAGTATCAATATGCAGAAATGATCACCAATGATCAGTAACCATAAATGTGATCCAGTTTTTCCGTAACTTTTCATTCTAACGTGTCATGAAATAATGAAGAGTTTATTAAACCTGTCTTCCTCTGTCAGTGACAGCATTAGTGAGAATGTGTTAAAATATATGAAACCATATAGGTATTATGTTTAGCAACAGTGATATGAGAAACATCAAGGAATTAAATACATAACTTATTCAGCTATTAATAAAACAAGCTTTGAAAAGGGTATGAACAAAGGAGTAGAGAAAAAACATACACTTAAAATTGACCAATTATTACAAAAAGAAAATATAGTTACAAATTTTTAGTCAATCTTGGTTATCAACCCTTAGACTTGTTTCTTTTCTTTTCTTTTCTTTTAAGAGAGGACAGTGAGAGAAAAAGAGAGAGAGGAAGAGAAAATCAATTTTATTTGGTTTTTCATGTGGCTTTTGGTGCTCTGATACTTGGTTGTGTACGTGGTGATGGTATTTGAACCTGGGTCCTACTGCTAAGCCACCGCTCCAGCCCCTAGACTTGTTTTATTAAAGGTATAACATAGAAGAAATTAAAGTTCATTAGAAGAAATTAAAGTTCATTTTGTTAAATTGGATTTTTCTTTGTTTTTCTTCCAGTAGTGGAGTGACATGATTGATTTTTCCTAGAGCTTTTGTATATGTGTATAAGAGATAAACTGTTCAGTTACGGAATTTTTTTCCTTTAAAATCAGACTATGGTCATTGGAAGCTGAATTAAGAGGAAGAAGAGAACATAAACACTAAGAGATGAGAGATACTCTGAAGGAAGGAACTAGACCATGTTTTTAAACCTCGATGAGCAAGATGGCAGAATTTGTTTATTCTGGGTCTGAAAGAGATATGGCCTCAAAGAGACTTTCCTGTTTTATTTTTATTTTTTAAAGAGAGAGAGGGGCAGTGAGGGGGTGGGATCAATTTTATTTAGTTTTTCATGTGGCTTTCATTGCTCCGACACTCTGTTGTGTACATGGTGCTGTAATTTTCTTATTGAGTTATCAATTTAATAAACATGATTTTGGACAGAGACTGAGGATTTCAGAGTTAATTATTTTACCAAAATTTTAACTCTATTGACAGTCTAGGTTAAATAAGATAGTAGGCACAGAACACTTGAAAGATAAATCTTTAGATACCATATTTGCTTTACCTTTTTCAGAGTCCCTCATAAACTTGTACCTGTTATAGAAATCAAATACCAAAGTACATAATGAGGCTCCCATGCAAAGCACTACCAATTCCTTCAGTGTCCTCAGAAGAGGGAATAGCTAATTGTGGTCAGTGGCCATCCCTACTAAAGCAGGCATATTTTAACATAAATGTCCATCCATATGTATACATTTGTACATATAACAGTTATAAATGAATATAGTTTACATAAAATTAATTCATCTATCTGAACCTCATTTTTATCACTGTACGTACGTTTAGTATTTTTCTGTGGCAGCATACATAGGTCTACTTCATAGCTTTACAAGTTTATTCTGTGCTTTGTTAGATTGCTGGTCCTCTTCACTCCCCACTCACAGTATTTTAGGTACACATGCTTGCTGTGTCCTCAGGTGAGTGACATGTGCTTACCTGTCTCTTGACTGTGGTCTTGACCAAGTGATTTACTTTGGCCAATGGGATATTAGTGGATATAATAAATACAGAATCTTGAAACGTGTTTTCTGTTAGGATTTATCCAGTATGTTATTGTCTTTGTCATAACAAAAGCAAACCCCAGAGAGCCACTGTTTTTTTTCTGCCTTATCCCAATGAAAACAGACCCACAGCTGAAGGGAATCTCCCAAGGAACCTAGAGATACTTAGCCAGAAGCACAACTCCTAGTGCAGAAACCTAGATCTGTGAGGAGAAATAAAAGCTTGCTTTTGTATTTCACATAGACATTGTTTGTACCAGTTCAATGAAACCAGACGAATATATGTTCTTTAATATATGTGTAGTAGATTTCTTTATCAATTCTGTTGTTAGGATTATGTGTTATTTATAAATACAAATCATGCTGTAATTAATACATATACTTGTACTTATATAGTTGTGTACATGCGGGCTTGTATATCTTAATGATTTTTATTTTCAATCAATAGAACCTACTGGAGCTACAAGAAGCAGAAAAGAATTTATTAGAAGAAATCTGAATGCTCTTAAAGTTAGTGATCTGCTTGATGGAAAAGCAGCAATCAAGATACTTTCAGATCAGGAAATAAAACAAGAACGTATTAGAAAAAAATTTTGACTTGACTGACATGAATAAATCTCCTAAATTTTTTTGTCCTATGTTAAAGATTTATTTCTTGTAAGGTATTGTCAGGTTGGCTTAGCTTGGAGTGAGATCTTATCGAAAATAAAGATATCACATTATTAGTAAGAAACTGGAAAGTGGTCAACCACTTCCTCCCTCTTCCACTTACTAAATAAATAAAATGAATCAACATGGTAGTATCATGCTTTGTCTACTTAGTTAAACTGAAACTACAATCCCCAGATACTCCTTCCTAGTGCAAGATCTGAGAAACAAAAATGAAGCAAGAAGCCCTGTATCCTATGTTGGTTTGTACAGGACGCCAGGCACTATGATCTCTTTCTCACATTATCACTGATCCTCAGTTTACCTAAGAAGTCCTAAAGGAACTATATTTACAACTGGCACAAGATCAAATTCCGTGTTTGCAAACCTGGGTTTAGTACACTAGTGTGCTGCAGTTCAGTGGCACAGGGAACCAGCTTCATTTGCAGGCCAGCCATGGTACGTGATCAGTCTGGGGGAGGTAAAGGGCAAACAGATTCCAACTTGTAATCCTAGATTTCCCCTGTCGTCATCAATTTTAATTTGTCCTGGTGAACTCTAGTTGACCTTATGGATTTTAGCTCTTCCCCCAACCATACTTCTGCTTGCTGACAGATGATCTGTAGTGACTCCAAATTCAATACTATTCCTAGATCTGTAGCCAATGACCCGTACAGAGCTCCTCCAACTGCACTAATTCATAAAATCTTAGTGCTATAATGTTTCACTCATTTTTTATCACTCATAGAATTTCTGTTTCTGGTTAAATCTTTACTAAAATAGCCACACACACACAAAACCTTCAAGAGAATGTTAATAAGAATGAAATTGATGGATAAAAGTTTAGTTTTTATTTAGACAGGCACTGTCAAAGTGTCTTCTCAAAATTCTTCACCAAAATGCAAACACCGAACATCTGTGAATAGAGTTTGGAAAAATTGCAGAGCTTCATGTGCTACAATTATTGTACACTGATAAAGATAAGTTGTTACTAGTTAGTTTTTTTGTGTGTGTATTCCCTAATCCCTATAAATATAGTCTCATTCTCCAACTTATAATTTCATGAACAAATTTATAGTTTGATAATAAACTTCTTTGCAATTAATCCTGCCTGATTTAGTTTCTGTTTATTGCAAGTAAATATATTTTACCCATTTTATAGGCAAATTTATTGCCTCTGTATTGTTAATATACAAGGTATATGATAAATGCTTGTTGTTTGATTTTTATGTACCATGTAAATGCTTTTGCCAGGTCTGTCTTTCCTTAGAAAAAAGAAAGCTTTCTCTAATCAGTATAATATGGAAACTTTAAAAAAAACCAATAACACTAATATTACATTACCTTCATTTAGAATGTCTTAGCTTGGGGCTGGAGTGGTTTCTTAGCAGTTATGGAACTTGCCTAGCATGCCCAAGGACGTGGGTTCAAACCCCAGCACCAAGTATACAACTAACTGTCAGAGCAACAAAAGCCACATGGGAAGCAGAAGAAAATTAATTTTCTCTCTCTCTTATTATCCATCTCTCTTAAAGGAAAAAAAAAAAGAATGTCTTGGCTTTTATTTTCCTTATAAATATTTTCCCTATTTTAAAAGTAAAAAAAAAATTTCTGCAACCTGAGTTATGTTTTAATATGTAATTCAGGTCACGGGTCTCTTCGCTGATTATGTTCCAATAGTGCTTAAAATATCAGCAAAGCTTGCGCCACTCGGGGAAGGTCTCCATGATTTCAACCTAGCTCATCACCCAAGTTCGAGGCTCTTCTCAGACAGAGGCTGACATTTTCTTGGTTCCTTAGCATTCTAAATTTTTGCTTCCTTTTTATTAATATGAAATGATTCAGTCTATTATTTTCTTATATCTTAAATTCTATTATATCTAATATTGGTCCAATTATTGAATTCTTAAAATATCCTTGTTGGACTTTTCTTACTAAGCCACTTTTTTGTTTTTCAATTACAGATTTTTTTCCCAAGGATACTTGATTTCCTATTCACTATGTGGACTACCATTTGAGAACAAGAATGATAATAATGATTTGCCCTTACAATAACTCAGATCCTTGTTCATTTCGCCCACTATTGATCATTTCAATTTTATATATCAGGAAATATCCTTATTAACTTCCTATATATTTTGCTCCTAGAGAAATTCTATATTAGTCATTTTTGAAGTTGCCTGCAAGTTATGAACCCATTCTAGACTCGCAGTTTTATATTATAAGTGTCTTGACCTTGCCTCTGATAATTCAGTAGCATTCTAGCATGCACACTGACCCCTTTCTTTATACTTTCCAAGGTGATTCAATCAATTCTACCTCACTCATTGTAGTACATCATCAGTGTAAACTCATATTAGGACCAGATTGAGTTGCCCTGCCAACATGCTAAATTCTGCATTGGAGAGAATTCTTCCTGATGAATAAAGTCTTGCCTAGAAACCGTTGCATTCAACCTTTCTTGATTGAGCATCCTCAGGGTTATGTCAAAATAGGCCCTTTGGCTCCTTCTGGAAGTTCTAAAATTTAAAATTTTAGTTCTTCTAATATTTTCCAAAATCTACAAATTGTGAAATAAATCAGAATCATCATCTTCTGAGGCTTCTGTCTCAAATGAGGCCTTTCTTTCATCTCTAACCAAAGGTTGTATGTATATGTGGATTTGGGGGATGATTCTCTCAGCAGAAGAAGGGAATGGAATTGCTGGTACAAAGATTATAGGAGAATCTGAGGAGTTTATTACTACTCAGGTGGTTTCATATAAATAAACCTGGAAAGTGCTCAGGATATGAGTCTTATGATACTTATCTACTTAGGCCTTAATTTTATCATGAACCAATTGTTATGTTATAAATGTCTTCTTTGTAACTTCATCACTGTTAAACTTAGGTCGTTATTTTCAGTACAATCTGCACTCCAGCTGCAGCTGATGGGTCTTTTTCAATGAGACCATGCAGGTTGTCTAGCTATCATAGAGAGTCTTCATTGCTGGCAGAAACTACACAATGCTTCTTACTAAAAGCAGTTACAAAAGGAAACAGGCACCACAATCATTTTAACTACTAGCAGGACTCATTGTTTTAAATTGGTAGAGGTAATACATGCTAGTGCTTCTGTTTTCCTTTAATTTTAATTTCTTACAGAGTACCATGGATGAGAGTGTTAAGATGAGATGTAAAGATGGGTGCAAACAGAGTGTTATGAGGCAGCAGGGAGGAGAGTGAGGGAAGGGATATAATTAATACGATTTAATTTCTTTATATAGCTAAGGATTTTCTTTTCCTTATCAACTACACTTCTTGAACTTTTTTCTTTGACAATGTCTGTTGGAGTCTTAGCATTATGGTGACTATCTTAAACACTTGGCAACTTTAATTGAAGTTAGAACATAAATACAGTTTCCAAAGACTACTTAACAGCTACAAACATGTACATATTTGTTTTTATTGGCACAGAGCAAATTTGAATGACCGATTAATGTGATATTCCCTGTTGTAATTCTAAATCCTGACATTTCTTATTTTAAGAAATCTGCTATAATCATTTGCAAATTTTAAGTCAATCATCTAGGTTGATGTCTTAAAATAAGTTTGTTTTGCTCCAAAATTGCTTTGGTTATCCATTATTTTTTCATATTTTGCTTTAACTTTCTTTTTTTCCAGATATTTTTTCGGGTTTTATATCAGCACACATAAATCAAAGACACCAAGAAAAGTCTAAATGAGCTAAAGAATACTGTTGTCTATTCGTTATTAAGCATTAAAATTGATTTTAAACTCAGGATGAAACAGAAAAGAAATGAGTGATGGAAAGTAATGATGTGATCAGAGAATTTGAAAGAAAACAAGCCCTCCCAAATTACACTAGTAATAATAACAGTTGGAAAAAATTTAAATACACATTTTTTCTCAGTAACAATTCTATTGCTTATGTAAGTATCATTCTGAGAGCATGTGATAATTCCGTAATTATTTGAAAAACCAAAATTAATGTGTTTACAGATTGAGAAATATGATAACATTACTGATCACAAAAAATAAAATGTGTGACTGCTTTCAACTTTAGAAATGAAAACTGTGTGAATATAATGATTTCACAGTGTCTAGCAAATTGATGGATCTTGCTCATAAACTCATACTTAGATACATATTGCATATATAGATTGTTTTAAGCTTGAGATTGAATTATATTCACTTTTCTCTAATTGTGTTTTCAAAATGAATGCCCACTGGGTAAATGAGTATGGGATTCACCACCTGCAATAGATTGTAAATTGCTATTAAGCAAGTAAGAAGGTTATTGTTTAAAAACCCAATCCTAAATTGACTTCAGAACAGTCAAGCTAGATATTTTCTGAGCATTCCTTCCTTTTTTACATATGCTCTGAATTTTTATCAATGTATTAATTTTCATTTTAATTACATGAATAAAGTTAATATTCATTTGCCCAGAAGAACAGACTCTTCAGTGAGGTTCTATGAAGATGGTTGCTTGAATTCATCCTGTCTTCTGATTTTATCCAAATACTTAATGTTTCTCTGGGGTGGTGTATTGGTGGGACCTGGAGCATTTGAGTCACTTGTATGGAGAGGGTGCTGGTCCACAGTATTTTCCTCATGGGTAATGAAAGAGCCAATTAAGAGCCTAAAAGCACAGAGCTTTGGATCAGGGCCCAGGGTCCCGGGTTTCCTTGAAATCTTCACAGGAAACCATGGTCCTGAGCATCCTGGCGTTGCTGCTTTAGGCTGCCACCACTGGAATGCTCCCTATCACTCTTCACTTTCAGGTTTGCTCCCGGGCTTGTGTCTCATTTGCAAATAGAAGTATGACCACTAAAAGGAAAATACTAACAAAAAAAGTTATGGGCTTTCAGAATGGTGGTGTGGAGAATCAGTGAATGCTCTCCCCAACAAAGCAACCATTTCATTAGTAAAAATTAACTGGGAAAAATCACACACACTGAAAAGTGTCTTAAGGGATACAGCAAAAGGAGAAATGTTTATTCAAATAGATCTACGAACTCTCTTTAAGACATGTGTTGGGGCATTTGAGTCATAAGCCACTCCTCCCCTCCCCTCTCTGCTTCTACTGCACGTGATAGAAACTGTATCCCAGGTAAATCTGGCCAAGGAAAGAAAAATCCCTCTCCCCATACTCCTACACTATGATCTCTCCGCTGGAGTGACGGCCCATTGACATCACTCAGACTTTCCACTCCTTATCGCAGCAGCTTTATTTCAGAAGAATGGCACAGAAAGAAAGGGATGGAGCTTCCTTCCCCATCTACACATCTTATGGAGCAGACTGCTACCTCAGGCACCACTGTTTGAAAATATTACTCCAGGGGCTGGAGTGATGGCTCAGTGGTTACGGTGCTTGCCTGGCATGCGCAAGGACCTGAGTTTGAACCCTAGCACCACGTACACAGCTGAGAGTTGGATCAATGAAGGATACATGAGAAACTAAGTAAAATAGATTATCTCTCTTTAAAAGAAAAAAAGAAAGAAAGAAAGAAAATATTACTCCAAATTTGCCCCTTCCCAGCCTGTTCTTAGATTAACAGTTTCATGATAGAAGCACTTAGCTAAAAGTAGAGTGACTACCTCCTCCCCAGCAAATTGCTCATAGAAGAGTGATATTACAGCACAAGGAGGAACACACCACAGTTCCTGCTCAAGGGCCATGGGTCCGAGGCTCTGCATAGGAAGAGAAGGCAACTGTAAAAACAGCTCCATTGCTCACCCTAAGGGAGCTTGTCTTTACTGGAAACAGCACAGGGAAGTTTATGCCTAAGGTTGTTGCCCAAATAAAGGAAATTCTTTTGTGTAATTAAAAGGAAATTGATAAAGTCAGGATACTAGTAAAAACAGGAAAAATAGTCAACTAGAAAGAAGTTTAACAGAAAGACCCAGGAGAGAATGACAGATAGGAAGAATGCTCATGGTTTCAGAGCAATTTGCAGAGGTAGGTAATACTGAGCATCTACTGAAGTTCTCCACTTTAATTGGGTCAGACTGTGGTGAGATGGACATCACAGGGCATTGTCAAAAACAATAGCATGGTAAAATACCAGTAAGTGGGGGGTAGGAGATGGGTTTGATAAAACAGAAGACCAGTTAAAAACTTAGTGGGAAAATCAAGGAAACTATAGTCAGAGAAAGCCTGGTTAAGTAACAGTCATCCCTGGAGATGAAGCAAGGGAAAGGTTTGACAGCCAGAGTAGTTAGAACGTTCGAGTCAATGAAGGGAAAACCGTTTCTTTTTCTTTTAAGATCAATTTGACATCCCCAATGCTAGTAAGGAGGGTCCATCCAGCAAGTGGGTCCAAATGCAGACACTCCCTTCTTTGAAGGAAGGTGCCACATTCTTTCTATTGATGCCCTAGGCACAAACCAAAGACTGGACCCAACCAGAATTTCCTGCCCTTTAGTCCTAGGTAGGGAGAAGAGAGAAGATAACCAATTGAAGGGAGAACATCCCATGAAATGGGCAAACCTAACCCCCCTCTGGTTCTGTCCCCTTCTCCCACTTTTGGGGAAGTCTGCTCTTTTCCCTATGCTTTGCCTTCTATTTCTTAAAATAAAGTCTGTGTACTATTCTCGCCTTGGTGTCTCTTGGTTTCGTTCTTCATCTTAGGGGGACATGAACTGGCCTTCCACTATAGCGGCATCAAAGGCCACTGCCTGCTCACACAGTCAAGACTGTGTGCTCTGAAGAACCGGAGGCCACACTTGCAGGGGAAACAGGCTTCACTGAATAAATACATGAGCAAACAGTGAAAATAATATGCGCTGGTGTGGGGTATCTATTTTTAAAGTTGCTAAAATATATTATGTAAAATGTCTGCATCAACAACAATAAAATCACAAATATGCAAAGATATGGGAGCATGTAAAATGCAGAATGAAAGAGTAAAAAACTTTATTTTGAGACAGAGTCTTGTTGCTCGGATGTCCTCCATTTTCCTTCAACTTGTGATCTTCCTGCCTCAACTTTCTAGTAGCTGGGATTATGGGAGTCTGCCAACACATCCAGATACTGACTGGTTTTCTTTTCTTAGTAGAGTAATCCCCCTTCTCCACAGTTTTGATCTCATGGTTTCAGTTACATGAAGTTAGCCACTTTTCCAAGAATTTTACATGGAAAGTTCTAGAAATAATTTCTAAGTTTTAAATTTCATGCCATCTATGCATGAAATGTCACAAGTTCCTGCCACATCTCTTCTGAATGTGAATTATCCCTTTGTCCAGTGAATCCATGCTGTGTATTGGGTGATTTAGTAGCCCTTTCATTTGTCCTGGTGACTTGCCTGATATCACAGTTCATGTATTCAAGTCACTCTTATTTTACTTCTTGGTGGCCCCAAAACGCAGGAGCAGTTATGCTAGTCATTTAGATATGCCAAACATAAGACATAAATTTCTTTCTTCAAGGGAAACCTAGATTCAGACCTAGCCATAGTTTTAGCAACTCCTGATGGTCTTGGAACATGTCCTCTGTTGATAGGAGGGACTACTGTATACCATATTTAAAAACACGTTTCATCCTTAATGCCCTAGGTGTAAGAAATTTTGAGTGATGCGCATATACATTTGACTATACAAGTATTAGAAGAAAAATCTTTTTTTTTCTCTCATTTTTGAACACTTGAAAAGAAAAGCAAACAAACCCCTCAGTTATGGACATTGTTCTATTCAAACATTAAATTATCTGGGTCTTGCTTGAACAGAGAAAATAATAATAGCTTAAAATAATATAATGTTTTTATACAAAAGATACTATTTTTGTCTCCAAAAACACAATTTTAACAAATTTTGAGCCAGATATTAAATTCACTTCCACTTAGAACTTTCACATATGTGAAAGAAACATGAAACACATTTCTTCTTTTATCAGTACTTGTACATCCCTGAAATGCTTATGGCATACTTGTTGTAACTTTCCTATTTCACAAAACTATTAAAGTTTAATATAAAAGATGTTATCATCAAACCTAAATGCATCTACCAATAATTAATAGATATTTACAGTTCAGTTAACCTACAACTGAGAATAATTATTGCCACCCATCTGTACTGTAGGAGAAAAATATTTTAATTTCATATGATTGAACTTCCCAAATTATATTGTGCACACTGAAGACTGTAAGTGTGTGTGCACACAGGAGGGAGAGAGGGAGAGGGAGAGAAAGAAAGTGAAAGAATGAAAATAAAGGACTTTGAGTCATTAACCTCATTCCTATTTTGCCAGATTTTTGGGTGATCAAGCTGTGGTGGTCTTTGGATATGGAAATGTGATGCTTTATCCATTGCTATGGCTAAGGATAATTGTTAGTTTTTTTTTTTTAATCATGGGCATATAATGAGACTAACTAAGTACCAGAGATGGTACCAAAACAGTTTGTTTTTGAGGGTTGCTCATTCAGAAAAAGAGTGCTACAGCCCCAACACTCTGAAAGTTGAGAAAAGAATTAACATTTAGCAGAAATCTGTAAGTTGGCTCTGTTAATCTCACAAAATTACAGAAAAATACATAAAACAGTAGGATATACTCAGATTCAGACCCCAAACAGACATCTACGAGTGTTAAAAGGCTGAAAAATCTGCAGCAGCAGATGTATTTGTATATTTGTCCTGTATTTTATTTCACCACATATGGCTTCATATTACCACTGAACATGATTATAGTACTTCTGCTCATGGTGTTACAGTTCAGGCAGTAATGCCATTTATAAACATTTTTCCACCCAGGTGTACCAATTATGTTTAACTTTATATATCTTTCTATTACTTTTATTTTGTCATAAAGTTAGGTCACTGGAGGCATAAAATATTCATAGCAGAAGATTTTCATTTTATTTCTTTGGATAGACTTTGCTTCAAGGCTTTACGGAATCATGTGTGTCGCTATGTTCTTGTAGTTTTATTGAAATATTTTCTTTTTTAGAAAATCAATTTAATTAATTTTTTTCCTCTGGTTTTTGCTTCTTTGAAGTTTAGTTGTTTACGTGGTGCTGGGGTTCAATCCTGGGTCCTTTCACCTGTCAGGCAATCACTTCAATGGTTGAGCCAAGGCTCTAGCCCTGAAGGGTTTTCAAAACAGGCAAAACCCTGTGCATGCGCACACAGCATGCCGAATCCTTTAGGGCTTCTCCTGTAAACCTCATGTTCTCTTTTCCTCCCTTGCTCTGGGCCACCATTTCTAATTTTCAGGCAATAAGCTGTGAAAACACATGAATTCAAAGTCACCAACTAATGACTTGACTTCCATGGGTGGCGGTTTTCATATCCAAAGCTACAAAATCTTTCTGCTTGAGAAGAACAGACAGAAAGTGGTTGAAAACTTGGCAGAACTCAAATTTTATTCCTATACAATGAAAGATATTGAACCCTCAAAGACAATGGATTTCTGGAAGTATTCAATCTTATTTGGAAGATTTTTAGTTGAAAATTTCTTTAGAGATGCTGTTTAAACCATATCACCGTGATTTATTTTAACCTAAAATTATAATATCCTATTGTCCTGTCTTGTAATAGATTAGAACTGTAGATGGCTCAACTTTGGAAATAGCTCTTACTAAACTTACTGTTCCATCAATGAAATAATAAATTGCTGCAGAAACACATCAGAGTGATATTCCTTACTTCTTTCTTCATTCTCATGAAGGAATGAACTGAAAATTCTGTAGACCTTGTCATGTGTGATTTACATTAGCCATCTTTTTTTTTTTTAAAGAGAGGGAGAGTGAGAGAGCAAGAGAGAGAGAAAAGAGAGAATCAATTTTATTTAGCTTTATTTAGTTTTTTTCATGTGGCTTTCGTTGCTCTGACACCTTTGTGTATGTGGTGCTTGGGGTTTGAACTTGCATCTCTGTGAATTAGCCATCTTGATGAAATAATTTCATTTGTTGAAGACAAAACTGAGTTTTAATATTAAAGCTGCAGGATAAGCTGGTATGGATTGCTGACATCTCAGTAAGTGGCTCCCACCTATGTTCTCCACACTGCGTCCTCCTCATCCAGTCCTCCCCTTGCGATGTGAGGGCTGGAATGGTGGCTCAGAAGTTCTGACACTTACCTGGCATGTGCAAGGATGTAAGTTCAAACCCAAGCACCATGTATACAACTGCGTGTTGGAGCAATAAAGGCTATGTGAGAAACCGAATAAAGTTGATTCTCTCTTTCTCTCACTGTCCCTCTCTCTTATAAAAAACAAAAACAAAAAAAAAACCACTTGAGCTTAACCACTTTATTCCATACTTCTCTACAGAGATATGTTTTTAAAAGTATCACTAAATAAATAGTGAAAGCAAACCTTAGTAGGGGTCCTAACTATCACTCTGATGGAACTATGGTATTAACAAGTGGGGAACCAATTTAACGCCATTTCAAAAATATATCTCCAATGCCTCAAGATTTTAGATTGATAAGTGATAAACTACATCGTGCAGTTCCTATGCTTCACAGAACTTATAATTGGCTCAGATCCTCTACAAGAAATATAGTTTCTCTATGTGACTATTTTTATTAATGACATAGGAATCAGTTATAGCAATAGGTTCACCAGAATTAATGACACAAGGTCATTGGGTGTAATTGTCCCTGTTTGTTTAAATGTTTCAATGTGATATATTTTTTTAGTATTGTATTTTATATGCTTAGTCTTAAGCATACTGCATTGTTCAACAATTATTTGATTTTTACAAAAAGGCATGCAATTTTACATTCTTAAAATTTGATAAGTCCTTAAAACAAGAGAATACAAAAAATATAAAGAAATGCATACACTTACTTCTATAAGGTAAAAATCTGACACATAGGAATACTCAGACAAAAATAATGGTCATGGATCATTCCAACATAATTATTTTATATGTTGAGTTAAAAATTTAAAAATAACATAAGTACTCTCTATATAGAGTTGTAAAGGTTGAATAGATGTACTGAGCCATAAGTAGTTTATTTTCATAATGTGCAATTTATATAAAACTGATTATATATTTAAATAAAACTTCAAACAACCTTGAAAGTAAAATTTATCTCAATGACATTTTCCAATAGTAAAGCAATATGATTCTAGATTAATAAAATGTTAATTTACAAAGAATACTTGGGGTGGGCATATAGTTCATCGATAGAGTACTTGTCTAGTATGGTTGAGGCCCCAGCTTCACTCCGTAATATTGTCAAAATAAGTAAATAAGTAAATAAATAAAACATGTAAAAATACTTGGAAATGTAGTCTTAGGTTCTTAAATTTCTCTTGAATCAAAAGGGTAATTTGAAATAACTAATTACTCCAAAATGAAATGAAATTGAGATATTTTATCCAAGAGAATATAGAAAAAATGCTTTCTTTTTAAAATTTTTTTATAATTTATTTATTTATTTTCTGAGAGAGAGAGAGTCAAGGGGGAGAGTGAGAAAGACAGAATAAATTTTATTTATTTCCTCATCTGGCTTTTGCTTCTTTGACACTTAATTGTACATGTGGTGCTGGGGTTCGAATCTGTGTCCTTACACATGACAGGCAAGCACTCCAACCACTGAGCCATTGCTCCAGCCCCAGAAAAATGACTTTTTTTTTTTTTAAGAAAGAGGGAACAGTGAGAGAGAGAGAGACAGAGAGAATCAATTTTTATTTAGTTTTTCACATGGCCTTCGTTGCTGAGACTTCGTTGTGTACATGGTGCTGGGGTTTGAACTCGCGTACTTGCGCATGCCAGGCAAGCGCCGTAACTGCTGAGCCACCGCTCCAGCCCCAGAAAAATGATTTTTAAAGTAGAAAGTGATGTGAGAATTAAAATTGAGACACTTATATAATTTAATGTTTTTAAATAACAATATGAAACTTCATTTTCCCTCCACTACTGTTTGATAAGATATTAAATAAACTGTTAACACATAAATTATAAATTATAATAAATACAAAATAGAAGGAGTGCAACACTATTTCAAATTTGCATATTCATTCCTCAAAGTTTGAAAACTAATAAAGTCAGCAGATAAACATTTCTACAGACTGTGTACTTCAATTTTTGCATGCTCGGGAGCTTTATAAAAATGATATTTATACTATGAATTGTCCTAAGAATATTTTTAAATTTACAAATATATTTTTGTACATGTGTGTAACTGTCAGTCAATTAATTTTACTTAAGAATATACCATTCTTCTCCTGCTATTTTATAATAAGGCTTTCTAGATTTTATACAGTTTCATAAATATTTCTGGATATATTTTAAATTAAACCTACATTTAAGCATAAAACATTTAACCAAATAATTGCACACATTTCTTCAGTAAAACAGTTTATTTCTTTCTTTCCTTTTTTTGAGAAAGAGGGCCTGTGAGAGAGAGATAGAGAATCAACTTTAGTTTGTTTTTTATGTGGCCTTTGTTGCTCTGACACTTTGTTGTGTATGTGGCGCTGGGGTTCAAACCCATGACCTTGCACATGCCAGGCAAGCACAGTCACTGGCAAGCTATTGTTCCAGCCCCAAAGTTCATTTCTTAAATTTCTGACATTCTTTGTTAAAAGGTTCAAAAGCAGTTTTGTCTTTTGTCATTTTATCACAGCATAGACATATACAATTTTCTGTAACTCATTGTGAATTTCACACCTGTTATCCCTGGGATTACTGTTCAATTTATAGTGGATTATTCTTCATTCTCCATGCTATTGATCTCATATTGCACATTTTACTCAGTTTAATTATGAACAGTAGGAAATTAGGTTATTCTGCAAGACAACCAGCAACTTCACCCATTGTTAAATCATAGCAATCCATAAAACAAAAATCCAACTACTTCTGACTATGGAAATTATATAATTAAATTTATATATTCAGTGAACTCAAAATCATTATTGGTTTTGAGTGCCTTTGGATTATATAACATCTTTGTCTTTATTTTGGACTAAAAAAAACATACTTAGATGAAAAATAGGTGAAAAACAGACACAGTTGGTAGGAATAGAAATAATGAAAATGGGTAGACTGAAGTGAGATATGGGCAGATTTTTACAAACACGTGGATAAATTACTACAGCCACAAGCATCACTGATGAACACTCACATTTTTCCTCCACTTAAAAAAGTGAAGCTGGAGCAGGAGCAGTGGCTCAGTGGTTATGGTGTTTGTCTGGTATGAATGAGGACACAGGCTTGAACCCCAGCACCAGGTACACAATGAAGTTTAAGGCAATGAAAGCCACATGAAAACTAAAGAAAACTGATCATCTCTTTCTCTCCCTCTCAAATAATACATAAATAAAATAAAATAAAAAAGTGAAGTTGGCGGAAGAAGAACTGCATGGAAGTTGAGTCTGAGCACTCTCCTTGAGCTGAAAGGAAGAAAGACCAGGTATCATCCTGCAAGTTACGTGCATTGGAAAAGATTCACTGAGCACAGAATGCGTCAGTGGGAGATCAGTGACTCAGAGACTTGGGTCTGAGCCTATAGTTCTCTCTGACCTTCTTCCTAAACCCACTTTCTCTTGATCTTATTTCCCATCAAAAGGCAAGAAAAGTTTCCCCTAAATATCCCTTTTCTACCTAAAGAGAGAATCTCCCAAAGAGGAACACAATATTCTTATGGAAATTTAATTAACCTAGGAAGATTCAACTTATCAAAGAAAGAGACTGAAAGCCAAACCTCACACCTAGCATCCAGACAAACTTTGTCCAAGGGCTTTGTTCTCTGGGTTTCTTCGGTTCTCTAAAAATCATTTACTACTTCTCTGAAATTGCCCTTTTCTCTGATTTCTTCTCCTCTGTGGAAGAAGGCATTAAACCTTGGCCATCTGGTGCTCCTTGAGTTTCGTATTTCCTGTTTTTCCATACTTATGCATGTAACTGATTTTTATGGCTTTTCCCTTGTGAATCTGTCCTCAATTTATTTCCACAAATGAATATGGAAATTTCAGAGGTGAGTTTGAACTTTCCTATAACCAACAATAAAATTGTCTGCTCAGAAAGACTTTAAAGAATGTTTGAATAGTATATAACACTTAGAAATGTACTGATAAATAAGCAGGTTGTGGTGGCACATTCTGTAATCCCAGGGATTTGAGAAGCTGAGCCAGGAGGATTGCAAGTTCAAAGCCAGCCTTAGCAATTTACACAGACCCTGTTTCAAATGCAATACAAAAAAGGGGCTAGGGATGTGGCTTGTGTTTCTTCCTTTATATGCCTCTGTTATTCCACCCTTCTAGCAGTCTAATCCCAGGTATTAAATATTTTTTTTCTGTTAGTGGTGAATTTTTCTCCCTTTCTTCTTTATTTAAATATTTTTCCCCAATTATTTCCTTCCTTGGTTTCAATTCTTCCATCTTCTCTCCCTTCTGGCTGACTTCCGGGATCAATGCTAAACACTTTAGTTCTGTGTTCTCTGCAGGTGTGTGGATATTCCTTTAATGGCATTGACTTACTTGGCTGATAATAAATTCTGAATTCTGGAACAGTGCCCAGGTCCCGTGGGTGCTGTCAGGTGGGTGGGACAGCCTAGTGGGCTCCACTGTGCTTGACAGCCACCTCCTGCTGTCCTCAGCAGTGTGGCTCCTCACTCTTTCTCTGTCCTCTACACAATCTCTTTGAAAGATTTTCCTTTAGTTTTTTATTTGCCATGCACTCAAGAAGAAAAGGAAATCCTTGGATGAGAAACAATGGTGGGAGGATCTGTGGAAGGCACACCTTATCAAGGCCTCCCTCTGGTGATGTTAAGACATGCTTGCCCTGATGTCAGAAAGTCCCCTTGAGGCCATCAGTTAGAAACTGATCTACCTTGAACATATGGTGGGACAGAAAAGAGCATGATTCCAAAGACGCCCAGCTGACCCCTGTACAAGGCAAACCTCACCCCCAAGCTGCTGCTTCCTGTCATACAGGTCAGCTAGCAGTCATGGTCTACATGGCATAAGCTCACAGAGTTGTCTCCTTACACAAGTACACGGTGTAAAGTAAGACAGGATCACATGTTAAAATTGTTTTTCTTCTATAACTTTAGGCCCTTATGGACAATTTTTTTAATATCATCCATTTTTTGCAAAAGAATGGGGTGTAACCAGCAAACACTATTCTTAAAAGATTAAAATGTTAGCAGTGCATGAATACAGCATGAGGGATGCCTCTATTTGTCTATTTTTCCTAGAGTTTATTGGTTTATATGTTGGCTTCTAATCAGCTACTCATGAATTTTTAAATCAGCGTTTCATTATTTTAGGAAACATGACAGTACTAATAATAAATCTTAAACTTATTATTACAAATATTGATATGCAAACTTTCCTAATCATTTGCTTGTAGTATTCTATATATCCCTAAAATAATCTGGTAATTTTTGTGTTTTAATCATAGTTTATTGTCTTGAAAATTACACCCATTTTGAAAGTTATTCACACTGAAAGTACTGATAGCATATTATATGCCTATTGTATTTTCCAATGCTTTAGTGTTTTAGTCTATGACTTTTAAAAATTTCTAACTGTTAACATAAAACAATAAATTTGTAAATGTTAATAGATTACCTTATAGTGGTTAATACATGTGTACTTTATATAACAAAAGAGGTTGAACAAATTTGTATCCCCTCAAACATTCATTATTTCTTCATGTTGAAAACTTTCAAAATCTTGTCTTCTACCTTTTTGAAACACACTGCTCGTTTTTGTTATATCTAGTCACCATCCTGTGCAACAGTATTCTAGGACTTGCTTCTTACTGTAACTTAGTGTCCATTGATCTTTCCCCATCCCTTACTGCACCTGCTGTACTTCACCCCTGGTTACTACCATTGTACTCTTAAATTCCATGAGATCAATTGTTTAGATTCCACATAAAAGTGAGATCATGTGGTATTTATCTCTCTAACTGGCTTATTTCATTTAATATAATGACAGGATTTCATTCATTTTTACAGCTGAATAGTACTCCACAGTGTATATGTAGCAGATTTTATCTGTTAATCAGTTGATGGACACAGGTCATTTTTATTTCTTGGCTCTTTTGAATAGTGCAGCCAAGAACATAACAGCACAAATATCTTTTGGCATACCGATTTCACTTTGGATCTATACCCACTAGTCAGATTTTTGGGGTCATATGATAATTCCATTTTTAATATTTTGAGGAAGTTCCCTACTGTTTTTCATAATTATGATTGTGATTTGCATTCCCGTTAACAGTGTGCAAGTGTTACGTTGGCTCCACATCCTCACTGACACTTGTTCTCTTTGGTCTTTTTTTATATATATATTACCCATTCTTACTGGGGTGAGGTGATATCTCATTGTGGTTTTGATTTGGATCTCCCTAATGATTAGGGTATTGAGCATTTTTTTCAATGTACCTGTTGTACATTTGTATATTTTTTTGAGTAATTTTTATTTGTATCTATTGTTCATTTTCAAAGAATTGTTCTTGTTATTGTTGTTTTGGATTTTTTTTTTGGGGTGGGAGTTTGCAATGAAGTTTTTTGGAAATACCTCTTTATTCTGGATAGCAACCTCCCTGTCATATATATTCATTGAGAATATTTTCTTCCCTTTTTTAAGTTGTCTGCACCCTGTTGAGTGTTTATCTTGTTCTGCAGAATCTTTTAAATGCATTTCCATTTGTCTATTTTTTCTTTTGTTTCCTGTGATTTCTGGTTATTTTGTATGTCATTACATTGTATGAAATTGTAATGCTCATCATTTAAGGACCCACTGGTTCTGGCATTTAGGAAGCAAGGAGCCACGTTGGAAAAGCTTGTGTGGCAAAAGCCTGGACCTGACAGCAAGAATGTGAAGCTCTTCTCCTGTCAAGCCAGGAGAACCTGAGTGCCAACAACAAACACATACATTTTAAAGGGAATTTTTTTTTTTTTTTAATTAAGCGGCCAGAGGAAAACCCAGCCTGGCCAACACCTTGTCTATGGTTTTGTAAATCTTGAAAGCAAAGCAAACCACCTAATCTGTACCCAGATTTCTGACCTGCAGAAACTGAGTTTTTTGTTTTTTTCTTGACTACGTCCTCAGGACTATTTTAACAGTTTATTTTTAGAAAAATTTCACTAAATTGCCCAGACTGCCTTGAACTTGCAATGCTCTTCCCTTGGCCTCCTGAGTAGCTGGGATTACAGGTGTGTGCCACCGTGCCCAGTTTAAAATGTGTAGTTTTAAGCTGCTAAATTTGTAGTAAAGTTTTATAGCCACAGATAATGCATATTCATTTGCTGCTGCATTAAAAACATTTGCTGCGGCTGCTTTTAGCACATTTAGAATTTCAATTGATGTTTCCATCAGAAATTGTCACTGACTTATTTTAACACATCTCTTTGCTTTAAGTTTTTTTTTTTTTTCTTTTCTTTTTTTAAGAGAGGACAGGGAGAGAGAGTGGCAGATATTTTATTTTTTCATTTGCTTTTCGTTTTTCCTACACCTAGTTGTGTATGTGGTGCTCAGGATCAAACCTGGGTCCTTCCGCATGCCAGGAAAGTGCTCTATAGCTGAGCCTCCTTTCCATCCCTGTTTTTTTTTCTATTTTTAATTTCTGTGATTTATAGTTTTCTGCTTTCTGTTATCAGTTTCTTCCACCTGTTTGTGTAGATCATGAAACTTATTCCTTTCACTTGTCTTCTATTTTCTTCTTATGGAAGCATAGCTTTTAGTGATTCTTTCCCTGAAGTTTCTTCAGTAATTTTTTAAATGCATCTAATAAAATGTATATTATTTCATTCTTAAATAATAGTTTAGTTGATTAGCAAAATTGTTTGTTGATATATTCCTTTTCTCTTACAACTGATTTTTATATTATTTCCATCCTATTACTACTGATAATAAGAACTCAATTTACTCTTTTATGTAGATCATGTGCATTTTCCCTATCCTTGAATTTTTAAGAATAGACTTATTGAGGCATATTTTGAGTATAGTAAATTTATTATTTTGGAGTTTATTTTTATGAGTGTTGATCCATGTACACAGTAATGTTGGCATCACACTGAAGGTAGGAAGCATGTATATTTCAAGTGTTTCTCATGTGCATCTCTTTCCTTCATCCCTTTCTCTTACCCCAAGCACTTATTTGATTTCTGTTCCTATAATTCGTCTTTCTTAGTATACCACACATATGGAATAATCCACTATATAGCTATATTTGAGTGGCTTTTTAAACTTTGCATAACCTTTCTGCAATTAATTCATACTGTTGCAAGAATCACTAGCTCAGGTTTAAGTGTTCTATGTTTATTTACTTTAAGGTGAAGATGCCATCAAAAGGATAGATTGCTGTATGCTTATTCACTCCCTGCTCAATGAACATTCTGGATTGTTTTGAGATATTGGAAAACATGAATAAACTTGCTATAACTATTCATATAAAGGTCTTTTGCACATATATATTTGTATATTCTTTCGGTAAATACAGAAAATAAGGATTCTGGACTGTATAGAGGTATATACTTAGATATTTCTTGCATCTCATTTAGTAATATATGAATTCCATTTGTTTTGAATCCTCTCTACCATTTGGTGCCTTCAGGGACTTTATGTGTGTGTATTACAAATGCAGTAGGTAGAGAGTATCAATTTATTGTGGTTTCAATTTGCATTTCCCTTAAGATTAATGATTTAGAGCATCTTTTTGTAAACTGATTTGCTAACAATATAGCTTCTGTGATACCGTTCTTGTTTATGTATTTTGTCCACTTATTTTATGAGGGTTTTTTTGTTGAGTTGTGAGAGTTTTTAATATATTTTAATTGAAGTTCTTTATCATACAAATTTTTATACAAATGTTTCTTTCAGATTTCTGATTTACCATTCTGGGTAGTGTCTTTCGAAAAGCAGAGTACAGACTCTTAATGAAGTTCAGTTCTACTTTTTGTCCTCTGTGCTTTATAATTTTTTTTAACTTTTCAAGAAATATTTGCTTTAGTGTAGGTTATAAGAATTTCTATTATACTTTCTTTAAAAGCTTTGTAGTGCTGGCTCATAAATTTAAGTTTGCCTTCTAAAGTGATAAATGTGCGTGCGTGTGTGTGTGTGTGATGTTTTTCTGTCTTGTGGTCTAATTGTTTTAGCTCCATTGTTCTATCATTCTTCATTAAATTGCCTTTGTACCTTTACCAAAAATAATTCTACTGTGCACTTGCTTGTATCTGGGTTTTTTTGTTAAGCTTTTCTAGTCTATCCCATTTACATATGCTTCTATTGTTATTTTTATTCGAGGTTAGTTATATTGATTACTGCAACTTTTTGATAAATCTTATTATCAGTTAGTTTAATTTCACTCACTGTGTATTTTTTCCTAATGATTAATTTGCTTATTCCAAGTATTTCTCTTTTCCATATGCATCTCGAATTCTAAATAAAAGTCTGAGATGTTTTAAACTGGGATTTTATTGAATCTGTAGATAAGTTGGGGAATAATCAAAACTTTAGCAATGTTATATTCTAATCAATGAACATTATATAAACTATACATTTATCTAGATTTAGGCAATTTTATCCTTAGTAATTCATAGTTGTTAAAATAAAATTGCACATATTTTGTTATATTTATTCTATGTATTGTTATGATTCTCTTTTATACGGGACTGTTTTATATATCAATTTGCTATTATTCCTTACTATGGTCACTAACTTTTTAATTTCCATTCTTCCTGGAAGTTTTCTTTAATTTCTAAGGGCTATGGCATATTCAACTCTATAGAAGACTGCTTCAAGCTTGTGAGGCTGCAGCTCAGCTTCCCAAGCTGTACGTAAAGGATGTACTCAGTCAAAAACATATATGTATATATTGAATTGACCAATCTCACCCCCTGTAGTTCCATGCATATATATGTGTGTGTGTGTGTGTGTGTGTGTACACACATATATGCACGTGTGTGCATATATATATATATGTTAAAAATAGACTTCTTTTTGCTCCCTTACTGTCTTTTTAAAAAGTTATTTTTGTTGGAACTCCTTATGCCTCTTCCTCCACATATATTGTTTAGCTATCAGAGCTTTGGGAAATTTGCACCCAGAATATGAATCCAATTGTTCTGCAGCTTTCTCAATACTATAATATCTTCTTTAAATTTCTAACTGTCTTCTCAGTCGTGAATTCTAATCTCCTTAAATCAGCCTGTCTCTGTTTCTTACTGCTGTATTCCATGACCTATCAAAGTTGGTTCATACCCTTGGAAAATAAACTAAATGTTTGCAGTTAATACCCATTCCAATTACAGGGCTTTATTTAGTTTTTTTGGTTCTTGTAATTATTGTATGCTTTTGCCTTAACTACCACTCCAATTGTTTGTTATCACTGAAGGATAACCTCTATTATTCTTGAAATTTTCCTGAAAGCCTGAAATTACATCAGAATAAAAAAACTAAAATTTACCACTCAAACAAATGACAAATTAGCTTGTTGTATCATAAATATTAAATGGTTATGAAATAGCAATTACACTTTTTGAACTATAAGTTTTTAGTGACAAAGCATGTGAGAAATCGTCCTATAACTTAAAAGTTTCACACACTACATTAAAAGTAATTGAACAAAATTCAATGAAACTTTTGTTAAATCTACATGGGGTTAATTGAAATATTTGAGTTGAGCAGACGGACACAGCTGGAAAAGAATCCCGTGATCATAAACAGTTTATCTTTTACATTTTCAATCTTCAAGTGAATCCCTTTTCCTGTGAAGTAAGTTTACTAGTTTCTCTAGCAATCTGCTTTCCCATTGTCTAAGATAAATGCTCTGTCTCTTCCAATCTCACAACCACCATCTTGTTCCCACTGCTCGCATCAGAATATATCAAAGATCAATAGATGGCAGGGAGGAAAAATAGAGTAAGCCTTGATCTTTTCAGACATTTTCTCTTAAGTTCCTACCATGTACCTCCAATGTCTTTCAGTATAAGGCTACAATGTATTTGTGCTTTTAGTAACCCCTTTCTAAATGTATATTGTTTATTAATTTATTATTTGTTTGTTTCTATTCCTTTTCCTATTTAGTAGAGTTCTTTCTTTTTCATTATACCCATTATATATCTCAGCACCTGAAATAATAAATAACTATTAATTGAACAAATGCATCACCCTGAAATTTCTTTAAATGCCATAATTTACGTCATTAAATACATTTAATTGTAGGATGGCATATTTGGAGATTTCAGTGCTTCCATCCAGATTATTGTGTGTACTTCTTTCTCTTGAACAACAAATCTGAAAATTATTTTTTGGAAAGTAGCTAAAATACATAGGAAGGCTTTCCTTTAGCTTTACATTCTCTGCTTCCATTAAATGAAATGTACCAGGGGAGAACTTTAATGAAATAAGTGAATGTCAACATATGTTCATAACAATATTCTTCTGATTTTTTTTATGAGAATTAAGTAGAATCTTAAAATTCAAAGTGACCTGAGTTCATCGATACCACTTTTCAATCAATGCAAAAATTCCCTGTTCAATAATGCGATAGACAGTTTGGGGCTTTGTGAAGTTCATTTAGCTTTTTGAATCACAGCTTCCTCCTTATATCAGCTCTGGTCGCTGAAAAGCCTCACCTTCTGTTTAGCTAAAATCCGCCCTCCTGAAAAAAACTAACTGTCTTGTGGCACTGCATAATCCTTTTTCTGCATGACAGTCTTTCAAATATTTGAACACAGCTTTCAAATCCCCATTAAGCTTCTTTTCCACCTCCTGCAACTTTCTAATATTTCATTGTTTGCCAACCTCTCCTCTTCCTTCTCACTTTTTTTCCTGCGAGTGCTTCATTTTGCCCAACTTAGATGCCTAGAACTGAAACCAGTATTCAAGCTAAAGCCAAATCAATGCAAGGAACTACTAGGACCCTGGCAAGAATCTTACTTTCTTCTCAGATTTGGATAGACTGCTCAGCAAATGGGATTATCAAAATACACGCGCCGTCAATAGAAAACATCCTCACAGCAACCCTGCAACTTGCTGTTGTTTTAAACTCTTTGCAGACTTTTGACACATTTTGGTTTTGTTCACAGGTCATTCATTAACCATATCATTTTCCTGATTCTCTGACAAACCAACTTAAATGATATCTACCCCAATAAGAAGTCTATGATTTCCCACCTTGTTTGTTAACATTCTAGAAAGTTTTATAATTTATTTAGTTATCTAGTCTAAAGCTCCCCTCATTTGTCTCTATATTTTTCTTTGTAATCATCACTAAATATGCAGAACAGTATAAATTATATCCTTCCTATTTATTTATTTGCCAATGTATTAATACTTCATTAATAAGATCATTTATCTATATAATCTTTGCCAGCACCTAACAAATTTTGGTTGCTATATTAGAAACCAATAAATAGGGGCTGGAGTGGTGGCTTGGTGTTTACTGTGCTTGCCTGGCATGCGCAAGTACATGGGTTCAATCCCCAGCACCACGTGTACAGCAAAAGTCTCAGAGCAATGAAAGCCACATGAAAAGCTAAATGAAGATTGCCCCCCCCCACTGTAC